>OMLP01046302.1:0-11366 GCA_900302685.1 Spondyliosoma cantharus
GAATGAAACTTGAATATATAGAATGAATCTTTGAATATATGGAATGAAGTTTGAATATATTGAATGAAGCTTTGAATATATGGAATGAAGCTTGAATATATTGAATGAAACTTGAATATATTGAATGAATCTTTGAATATATGGAATAAAGCTTGAATATATTGAATGAATTCTTGAATATATGGAATGAATCTTGGCTGACGTCATCAAGGCACTGCTGCCATCTTGTATTTTGTTGCTGCAAGACATGAGAATGAGTCAGTCAGTTCGGAACCTTGTGGCAGCAATACTGAGCAATGAGGACACCATTATTAACTCATTGGCAAGTGCTTGTACAGGCCAAAATCATCCCGATAGTACCCGATAGTACTCCCTTTTTAATCGAGGCAGGCCGACTACAACAGGCCTCAGGCAAAATCCTGACAGAAGTATGCCTTCAACCTCACAGGAGTGCCCCACAACAGTCCCTCTTTACTATCTTCGCCGTACACAAGAAAGGGCCCAAGAAACAAGAGTTAAGAATAGTTAAGCTTTATTTCAAACTTTTTCGTCAGGAGAAAGATATTGGGCATGGGTACTATCGGGAGGATTTTGGCCTGTACAAGTACTTGCCAATAAGTTAATAATGTTCTCATTGCTCAGTATTGCTGCCACAAGGTTCCGAGCTGACTGACTCATTTTCACTTCTTGCAGCAGCAAAATACAAGATGGCAGCAGTGCCTTGATGACGTCAGTCAAGTTTCATTCCATATATTTAAGAATTCATTCAATATATTCAAGAATTCATTCAATATATTCAAGCTTCATTCCATATATTCAAGAATTCATTCCATATATTCAAGAATTCATTCAATATATTCAAGGTTCATTCAATATATTCAAGAATTCATTCCATATATTCAAGAATTCATTCAATATATTCAAGAATTCATTCAATATATTCAAGCTTCATTCCATATATTCAAGAATTCATTCAATATATTCAAGAATTCATTCAATATATTCAAGGTTCATTCCATATATTCAAGAATTCATTCCATATATTCAAGAATTCATTCAATATATTCAAGGTTCATTCAATATATTCAAAGATTAATTTCCTGAACGGCATGCCATAATATATGTAATTTCCCAACTCAACAAAAACTGACACATCTGGATGGCACCTGACTTGACCTACAATCCCAAAGCATCAGTATTTGATGGTTGAAACTCAAAGATGAACTTTATTACAAAGTGGACCTTCAGTGTCCCCTACAGGATGAATTGCATGGCTTTGGAGACCTCCCAACTTTTAATATGTTGCAATATCTAATCAAATTCATGATTAATCCAACAGTTTCTGGCCCAGGATCATGGCAACAACCATAACACTATCCCCTAGATCAAGCAATTATTTTCTGTTTTCTTTCTACTGTCTAAAGTTGTTGAAGAGGGGAAATAAAGCTCTCTCGGCTAACAAGCTTTTCTCTTATAAAAGCCATTGTAGCTTGGTTGCTAACTGGACAATAGTTTATTCACACATTGATTTGTATTATAGACTACTAAGGGCCTTCTCTGTTGTTGCTCCCACTCTCCGGAGACAGGAAGCCTCTTCATTGTAAATGAAGCAATCCTAGTATGTCGATGAACAGAAGCCTCTTCTGTATACGATACCACACAACTGCTTCTCACCGCATATCTGTTTTCTTCTGCATGAGTGAGTGACATTGGCATCCAAACAGTGTATGTCCTTGCAATAGCTTGTACTCGATGAATATCCAGTGGAAGCAGGGCAATTGATGTTCCCTCACAAACAAACACACATTCTACAACATGAGAGAAAGTGTCAGACGGTGCATCTTAAATCATAAAACATTTATAATGTTGTGAGCATATTTGCACATAAGAAATGTTCAGACTGGTAATATTGGTGTGTTATATTTAGATTATGCAGTAGTCCTATACACATGCATATGTTGATGAATCCCAGTTCCCTGTAAATTGCAAATGCATGCAGAGAACTGTAATTAACATGAATTAACATAATGACATTGCCTCAGAAACTCCATAATCCTCTGACCAAAGTGATGGTAAAAAAGTGAAACAGAAGAACTTCAGTGAAGTTGAGACAATACTTAAAGCTGCTGGGGAGAAAAAAAAAGTGGCAGCGGTATTATGGCCCTACAAAAAGATGATATATGGAAGGTGATCATGAAGCAGTCTAATGCCATTACATCCTCCTAGAGAACCGTGGAAGAAAGTTAAAGAAAGTGGTATGATTTAAAACTGTTCACTAAATGGTGCATTGCAGCCATCTGAAAGAACAGAATGGTCTGAGGAGAGGAGCGTGGGTATGCTCTCCCAAACTGCTGCATCTTTGGCGATATGTCAGTTCTTGGCAGTGAGCCAGTCGAGGACAGTGGCATTATGCCACATGCTGCAGCTGACTGTTGCAAAAGGGACAGACCTCACTGGGTTGTAGGTTCACTTCACAACCTTCATTTCTCATTTTCTTCTTGGTACATCTGTTTTAAGTGAAAGACATCATCAGGTCATTAATTTAAATCATCTACGATAACTTTTCAGATTCATATATTGCTTTCTTTATGCTGCTGTATATAAAGTAGTAATGTTAGAAATATAGCCACACATTTTGAACTTACTGAACATAACATTTTCATATGGTCGACCAGAGGCATAAAATGAGCTGTAGAGTTAACATACTTTAACATGCATGCTGTCAGGTATAAATCACATTTTGATATATCAGATCATATTCATACTATCCAGCCTTTCCAGGTGGGAAATGTTAATCAATTGTACCATAGACTTAAAATTATAGTATTTTCGGAAAATTATACTGTGTGATTTTACTGAACATGTATTTAAACAAATTCTTGACATGCTTACTAATCTATCCACAGTGGGTGTTTTCTAAAGCAACCTGATGCAACGATGATGCATGGAATTTCATTTTGGCTTACTACTAACGTAACATTTTTGCATGTGTTCTGGAAAAACACAGCAGATTTCTCATTCTGTCCAGTGCTTCAGCAATATACCGTATTGACCCGAATATAGGAAGACCCTGATTACAAGACTAATCTTCAGAAAAAGACTTTGATAACCAAAATTGACTCTGTTAGCATTTTTCAGACGATCTTTTTGGACCCACCATCTTCGGATGTTATACTCTGTAACTCCATATTTCTTGGATGCCTGACAGTTGTTTGATGCCTCTGCTGCATTGATTACCATTATCTTAAAATAGCTCCCCCTCAGATGTCTGTTAACTTGCCCCACTTTTGATCCACTTTGCTCTGTACAATCACCACGCCTCTCCATTTTTCATCTCCTGTCACTTTTCCTCCGCAGTGATTGACAGATAACCCCAGCCACAGTGTCAGTGACGTCTCTACAATAAGCTGCCGCCCTCTGCCGTTGCGGTCATGTAGTGACCCCAGACAACTATCAGCATGTGTCAACGGTTAGACCCCGGTTATAAGACGACCCCACTTTTTCACATTATTTTCATTGAAAAAAACCTCGTCCTATATTTGGGTGAATATGGTATTCTTCCTCTATCCAAATCCCTCTGTTAACATCTGTCTCTTTAAGGCCCCCACTTCTGAATATGCGGTCTCCTCTAATTGGTCAACTCACACATGCCTGACCCACCACTACTAACAACAGAGCAGCTGTGCTAAATCAACTGTTATGAGCAAAGCTAGTCACCAGGCATAAATTATGCAAATGTATGCCATGGTGATGTAGTGACATCTCACGAAGGCACTAAACTTAGGGCGAGACTACTATCGAGATGTTTCAGGAGCAGTGTTTTCTGTGGGAGAGGAAAGCTTTTGTTGGTGCAGACTTTGACCTTTTTAATTTACAAGATCTTTTAAATATTCAAGAAGATATATAACACACTGAGGGGAAGGGAAAAAAATGAAAAACAATACTCCTCTTTTGAATAAATGACTGGTCTTAGTGGTGCTTTATAAACAACTTGATTCAAACAGAGCATACTTTAGTGAGAAAGTTTAAGCTAAATCTGCAAGAAGTTTCAAAGAGTGTCAAGCCGTGGGATGAAGAAAGGAGTTCTTGGGAATCATGTTCATCTTCAGAACCTAGACCAAACATATTTGCTGCAAAGAAATGTAGGATCCATATGTTGCCACCCTGATCCTGAGTCAGTGCAGCGTAAAACCATCAACAAATGTTATCATCACAAAATGGTCAAATTAGTTTACAATATGGCACTTATTATCACACTACATTTGGCAATTCTGATACTATTGATAATTGAATATTAGTGAAGACGGACCACTCAGTAGCATTCTGTAGAGTTGGTATTCAGCACATAATTCGCCAGCCATTAGAAGCAACTGTCAGACTATGGTTACATCTAAATATCACAATCGTCACCTTTGGGAGGGCTGCAAGTGCTTAAGGCCACAGTCCACAATGGGCCTCAAGTGGACTTCCAGAGAGTATGTTTGGGGTGCAGATTTATCCAGACTTCATTGAATTATTTACTGACAGTTCATTGCAATAAGGATGTAAAGTTGTATTTCTTGCAAATAAAGAAAACTTGGTATGAATGTGTACAACACTTACCATATAAAAACATTACTTTTGAAACGTTGGAACGTTAGAAATAATATTCAACCACATCATGATACAGAGATATGTAGATGTATAGGCTATAGAGATGATCAAGATGCATTTCTCATTGTAGTCTTAGGGCCTGTCTATCAGTGGTTTATATTGCCTTGCAGTCTCATGCCCTCGCAGACTTGCCTTGATGACACTGAACACGTCATAGTATGTACGACTGAAGTGTACTACATGTAAGGGTTCAGTCAACAAATCCAGAGCTTGGGCATTTTAATTCAGTCTCTCTGTTTCTCTGTTGGAGTGGAGTGGAGCGTTGACAGTCATTAGAAGCACATTGATGGTCCTTTAGAGAGTCACTCTGTGGGTACCTGTGCCGTAGCTGGGCTGGAAACTCTACTACAAGACTGTGTATGATTATCTGCGGGAGAGTCAACAGAGCCTTAGCCTCACTGTTTATTGTGGTTAATGTTACTATCTGCCAGTCCTAATTATCTTGTTAAGCTCCAAGTATAGCACAGTTTTCAGCAGTCCCGTGTGCTGTGTTTTGTGTAGTTCCTCGAAGGCCAAGGGGGGGCTCAGCAAAATTACAAAACAAAATCAATTTACTCCAATGGAAAGTAGCAAAATGAATCTGCATGAATGTAACACTCTGGCTACACTGAGCACGCTAGGTATGTGGATTGTTTGTGGAGCTGATGTGCAGTGGGGAATATTTTTTCTGGCTACACCTATCTTCTGGTATTTTGGACGCAGCACAATGCTGGGAAACATTATCAGAGTTTTTAAAGTTACCATCTACAGCCTACAGTATGCTTAAGTCACTAAGAAACCACCAACTGCTAATTAATGCACACAGGACTCCAATGTGGAAGCCAGCTAGAGTTAATTCCTGTATTCGGGTAGTTTCATTTAAAACATTTTTTTGACATTTAGCAGACGCTTTTGTCCAAAGAGACTACATACATTCATTCATACACTAATGGTGGTGGCTGCCATGCAAGGTGCCGACCAGCGCATCAGGAGGAGTTTGGGGTTCAGTATCTTGCCCAAGAACACTTTGTCATACAGACCAGGGGAATCGTACCAGTGACCCTCTGATAAAAAGACGCTGGCTCTACCCCTGAGCCACAGCGCTCCATTGGAACTTTCTGTATAACATGGCCGTGCACACCTTACCTGTAAAACTAAAATTGAAAACTGGCCTATTTTTACTTGTAGAGTGGATCTCGGTGGCACATATGCCACATATTGCCGGCTGCTCTCATGCCTGGTATAGACAGTTTAATTTTGTAAAATGTGAAGATTAGTGATTACAGGTGACTGGTCTGTTTGAGCATGTTATGCTGTTGTAGGGGTCATACAATGCTTAAACTGCACAGTTTAGTTTATAAGTCAGAGAAAAGCAGGTGTCCCATTCTGGGATGGCTCTCGGGCAAGAAGAGAAAAGTAGTCATTTCAGCTATCCAGTCTAAAACAGAGATTATACACAGACAAGCCTAGTGGAACGAACACTGGCATTCCCTGTTGTGTATTCATGGTAGCAACATCAAAACATTGCTGCGTAGGTGCGCACACCAACAAACAAAAGAACAGCAGAAACAAATTGTGCAGAAAATATGTTTGGAGGCTAGAACGAGTGGAAGTCTGACAATGGTGGATAGTGTTTGTGATCGAACGGCCCTCACATTTTCTTCTCCAGGAGAGAAAAGAAAAGGTGTCACTCCCACTTCCACGCAGAGACTGTCTGGAGTACTTGACTATAATTGCCAATAAACAGCACCTTGTGAAATGGACTGAATTCATTTTTCTTGTCTCTTCAAGCATTGTCCTCTGGCCTCCCCTTATTCTACCATCTGGAGAACTCATCCGCTCTCGCCTCAGGGGCTTTTCTGCTTTATCCCATGGATTACAGACAACTGCAAAACCATAGAATCTTTTTCCCTCAACACATTTCTTTATTATACTGTTGTTTCAAAGTTTTACTGTATGGACTGAATGGCTTTTGAAAAATCCCAGACTGTGATGAAACTCCCTCAGCGCTGACATCTGACAGCATAGGATTTATTAATGACACGGGTGGATGTGTAGAGTGTGTGTGGCACTCATTATTGTGGATAATTCAAATTAGAGCTCCAGGGTAGATGACTATTTCATCACAATTTCACACAAATAAAAACAGTACTTTAGAAAGAAAAAAAAAAAATGGTGGAACTACAAGTAGTGTGATTATGTTAAATATTCTCTCTGATGTGTCAGTGAGTGGTAGCTTGTTGCTCACTGCCTAAAAAAAGAGCAGCAGAGAAGCCTTTTTGGTTGATTTTTTTTTTTTTTACATGAAAAAATGACCTTGTTTTCACCTTTTATAGCTCATAAATGGCAACTAAATAAATTTTCTAATGAAGATAAGGAAGTTGCCAGCAGAATTTATTTAAATTTTTTTTCTCAGGATTTTCGGAAGCATACGTATACAGGGAGCCCCAAAGTGTTCACTACTAAACAAATGATTATGAAATAAATAAACAAAAGGATAAAGTGTAAAATATGTGCAGACCAATCATTTTGAACAGTTTTATTGGAGAACTTTGTTTCAAAACGCAAGGAGATCCTCCTCCCTGGATCAGCCATTCAGTCATTCTGTCGAGACAGAGGAGGATCCAAAAGGCCTAGTATGGAAGACTGGACCTGCCAAAATCTAGAATTTATAATATAATAAATACATAAATATGCCGTTAAATGTACTATAAATCTGTTCTCCTCTCTGGTGTTGTCAGCTGTTGTTTACTGCAAAATTGCGGGAACCTCTTTCTCCCCATTCACCATCATCTAGGCTCCGTCGGGTCTACAGGTTACAGGTACATACAGGTTTTTATAATACTCGCAACTTCATCCGCCCTCGTAAAATATAATGGATGTCACAGTGGGGGCTAATTACCAAAGACTCATAATCTGATGTGCAAATTAATCTTGACCATACATACCCCTGTATATGCCCTGTCCAGGAAAACTTAGCCCTTCTACTAGCACAAAAAAGGACATCATCCACACCTACCTGCTGTGACAACTGCTACACAATCAAAGTCACCCCATGTTTCCCCATTTCAATGATTTTAGAGTGAACCAGCAGCTGTGATCAGTGAGGCTGATATCAATGGGATGAAATTGCAACCGGTGACGCAGAATCACAAGCATGCATCATTACCATATTCTCTGTTTTCCAGTATCGGGGGGTTTTGGACCAACTGCGCAATTCTGCGTATGGTACAGAGAAGAATTTGCAGAATGCATTTTTATATAAGCAGTTATTCAGTGATTTTGCAGATGATTGGGTTTGATTTTGTGAATTTCTTAAAAGTTAAAACTTTGCAGCAATGATGATTTCGTCCTATCCTACACTGCCTTCTCACCACCTTCTCACTCAGTACAGCCTGCTCACAGTCTGCCAACCAGCAGCTGATGACTGTCCCCATGACAAGCCTGGAAACAGAGGTTGATCGATTTTAATTTGTTTAATAGTGTTTATAGTGGAACTGCATTAACTATTATTGTGTCTGTAAAGCACTCTGTAACGTTTACTTTAAAAAGTGCCATGCAGATACAGGATATTAAGTTGCCACATATTCATGAATTCAATAATCTGGATACATATGAAAACATGCAACATTTCAACCTAGTCTGAGTTATAGTTTCTTGATAAATATATCCATTATTCATGGGAGTTTAAATTGGGGCACAGAAGAAAGCTTTCCCTGTCTTGAAAGCAGCAGCCCTATATTTCGACACTGCTCTTAACTAACTAGGTGCGTTCTGAAGTCTTAAAGGAAGACTTTGGTGTGTTCAGAAAAAGTGCAGCAGAGACACTTGCTCTGCAAAAGTTGGAATGATAAACTTTTTCCACTGAAAAATAAAGGATTTCATAAATTAGAGCACAATGAAGCCGCTACGAGCACACATACCTTCTAAAAAGAAACGACTTGCCTGTGGTATAAGGGAGTTTTTGTTTCCGACATCTCCGACAGAAAGCTTGCAACAGCTACACTAACAAGCACACTTGTTTACCAGCCCTGAGAAAGGCCTTGTCAGAACACAGGTAGGACAGTTTTGGTCCCATAGCTTGGCCTGTGAATGCACAGTTGACTGTGAGACGTCTGATGTAGCATATCAAATACAGGCAAGGCCTAGGGGGACTCAAATCGGCGTGCTGCCACTTTAGGCACCTGTCCAAATGCCTGGCACACACTCAGACAGTTTAGAGGTGCTCCTCATACGCTAGGAGAAGATAACCAGTGCCAAAAAAAAAACTGCAGCAGAGATAAAAAAAAAGAAAAGAAAAAAGCCAATGCACTCACTATATGTGATATAAGGCAGAGTATAGGGAGCGCAGCTTGGATAGTGTGAAACATCCTCATTTATCAAAAGAAGAACATAGCAAGTTCTGAGTGAAGTTTCATCAATAACTAAGACCCTGTTTACACTGGTTTTAAAACGTGTTACAGTGATCTGGCGACTGAGACATATGGCTGCTTACACCTGTGTTTATTATGTGTCTCCAAGGTGTCCAGCTGACCAATTTTTTTCCACTTTAATTAATCACATATAGGTCAGAGGTCAGAGTGCCCTGTTATTCCATCCTCGAAAGGCTCAGTTGGGATGGGATGAGGTTCACCACTTTGGTAAACACATGATTGTATAAAGGATATAACTGCGTGGGCTCAGGAACGCTTCGTAAAACAAACTGTTTGCAAATGATTGCATTCTCTTTTTATCTGTGTTTTACAGAGCATCCCAACTTTTTGGGGAATTGGGTTTGTATTTAGCACCATGCACGTGAGATCAGAACACCCAAGAGACATTTTTAAAACCAAGCGTAAACAGGGTCTGATCTCTTACTGAGCTCATTAGAAAGTATTGGTTAAAGTGAAACTCGCGCCAAAAAGCAACCTAGGCTTTATTTGTGAATGTATATGAGTCAAACCTTCGGGTAAATGCATAATTACGACGAAAGACGCACTTTTAAGATTTACCGTAGTTTCGTTTTCGGGCAAGCTCATTTTGAATGGGAGTGCTGGGGCACTTAGCTAGCATCAACAATCGCTATTTTCAAAACACTAAGAAGGCTCGACACATCATGAAACTTTGCTTGTGGTATCACCAGGGTCTCTACACATGAACACGAGCATTGAGAACATTGTTTAAATAGCAGGTTTTTAAACTATTCACCTTAGCTGCTGTGTCTCTGCCGCACGGCCATCATGGCAGTCTAAAAGTATCCATCCGCCGCCTGCGACCTAACAGGAAGGAGAGTAATGGCGGACTGCTCCTCAAGCTTAGTTCCATATGAATGCACGGATAACTTGTTGTTATCCATGCCGCAAAAGTCGCAAAAGTCACGTGACATCTCACATGGATAGTTGTTGCCAGAAGCCAGTATGCTACTGGTGAGCTGAGTGACACAGACAGACAGACAGAGGTGTTCGAGTTTGATGGACATCCGTATCTTTTCGAGCCCAAACTTACAGACGAAGAGATCCAAGAGCTTGACGAAAGGCCGAGGAGAGAGAGAGAGGAGCAGGCGGCGGACAGATACTTTTTGACTGCCATGACAGCCGTGCCTTGTGAACGTGACTTGTTCAAAAACCTGCTATTTAGTAAACTCTGTGTACACAAACAATGTTCTCAATGCTCGTGTTCATGTGTAGAGACCCTGGTCATACTACGGGCAAAGTTTCATGTGAGCCACTGGATATCATCTCTGCTTTTCGCAGACGATGTTTTCTTGTTGACACCTTCGAGCCAGGACCTCCCTCGGGAGGTGTTCCTAGCATGCCCCACTGGGAGGAGGAGACCCCGAGGAAGACCCGGGACATGCTGGAGTGACTATGTCACTCGGCTGGCCTGGGAACGCCTTGGGATCCTCCCGGAGGAGCTGGAGGTGTCCAGGGAGAGGGATGTCTGGGTGTCCCTGCTCAGACAGCTGCCCCCGCGACCCGGCCCCGGATAAGCAGAGGAAAATGGATAGATGGATGGATGGATGTTTCTGTAGTTTTCTGTCCATACACTGCGCATTTGAGTGTTTTTTTGTTGGAAAAAAATTCAACCAATCAGATATATTTCTACGGTGTCTATGGGCAGAATATAATCCATCCAGCGTATTCTGTTTCCTTTATAGAATGCCCTGACCATTAAATGTAATGAGAGTGTACATTTGGATTGACAATTTGAGTTGTGATTGATAGCCAACGTTGAAAATGGCAACAGGTGGAGATGATATTGATACAGCAGGTGGAGATGATATTATCGCGGATTTATTGTCAGTGCCCTTTTCAAGACGACCGTTTAATGAAAAGATGGACATTGTTAAAAAAGGCCGCCCGATGCCCGAAAACCTTAAGCTCAATCAACCTGCAAAAGCAGGTGATGTGCGCCATTTTCAGGCTAGCAACTGGGAACGGTACACTTGGCTTACAGGCTACAGGTCATTGGTGAGTGGAACTGATTATTTATTGCTGGTTTTGCTAGTCTTGCATCTTGTTGAACTGGTGGCATTTTGTTTCCACACACTCGTTAAATAATTGTTCATAAAGTGACTGTCTACCTGACGTCCGATAGTGTGTGTGTGTGTGTGTGTGTGTGTGTGTGTGACTGTGTGCATCACTAGAACAATGCAATCTTGAAGATGGAGCAGTAAAATAACGGCTTGTACTGTATTTTGGGGGGTGGTACAGAAGGCCCAGCTCTGATAGGCACGGTTCGCCACTGGTGTATAC
>OMLP01046303.1:0-16617 GCA_900302685.1 Spondyliosoma cantharus
AATGTGTAAACCACAATAATCTCATGTTGATCTCCTCTGACGGTGGAGAAACGTCTCAGCAAGCAGCGTCTGTGAAATGACTTCCAAAGTAAATATACTAAAGTATGTTTTATACTTTTCAGATTATTTGTCTGAATATAAGAGTTGTTTTTAATCCGACTGTTGATCGAATAAATGAATGTAAAAAGTGCTGATTCAGCTCTGAGGCAGCATGTAATCTGTAAAGTAACTAAAACAGTGTTTTTATAAAGGTAGTGGAGTAAAAAGTACATATTTACAGAAATACTCCAGTAAAGTACAAATACCTCAGAAGTGTGTTTAGTGCAGTTCAGAGCTCATGTCGCCCTCTGGTGGTTGTTTAAGAACATCAGTGATGAACTCTGACAGGAATCTTTTAATATAAAGTGATAAGTGTTTACATTCAGATGTTTGTCAGAGTTTTAAAGTTAGTTTGTAAAGAATGATTTTCCTCTCTGGCTTCAGATGAACTGACGACCTGTTAGAGGCTCAAACTGATAAAATATCTCAGAATAACAGAAAGTAAATATGAATTCATCTAATATTTGCTTTAAAGAGGCTTCAGTGTTTCGTTTCTGCTGCAGCTTTATTGATCTATCAGTTCTGTCCCGTCGACCACATCGTGTCCAACAAAACCTTCACACAGTGGTGAACCACCAGAACACATTCCAGGAACAAGTCCAGTTATTGAAGGCAGAATTTAATAAACAACAGCTGAAGTCAAACTGGACCAAACTGCACTTGTTTAGGTCCTCAGCAACAAACCACAGTTTCCCGACGACGAGGCCTCAAACATTCCACTGCAGTCTGTGAGGTCCGTAGTTAAAGTCTCCTGAGTCCACAGAACCTTTTCTGGTTCAGTTGTTTCCAGTGAGCAGGGAGCAGAATGTGGTCCAGCTCATTCAGCTCTGGACCGACGCTGCTGATCCCCCCTCAGTGTTTGTGACCACAGTCAGCAGCATCGTGACCTCAGAACATTTGTCTCCAAAACATCCAGAGCATCAGAATCTAAAAGTCTCAGTGTCGTTTGTCTGACAGCGACTACATGAGGGCCGTGTGATGAGTCTGAAGAGTGGCGCCTCTACAAGCTCCTGCGACACTCAAGCTAACGTGCTAATGTAGCGTTTACAGGTTTGTTAGCACCAAAATGCATCGATACACAATTCAGAGCTGTTGGTTCAAAGAGCTCCGATGGTTCAGGCGCGTCGCGTAACAACGACTTCTGCAACTCAAGACTTGGAGCGCTGCAGCTGAAGTCGTGTACCGGCTGGTGGAGCGAGACAGGATGACGGCCAATAGGAGGTCCTGAACTGGAGAGAGAGAGAAGACAATAGTTTATTGATACACACACACACACACACACACACACACACACACACACACACACACACACTAACCTTGATCTCTTAAATCAACACTCTCATGCTCAGATGTAGATTTGGACTTCATGGTTGAACCTGATTGGACGGCAGCCAGTTTGTAAACTTTGATTTGTTTTAATATCCCGTCTGTGCTGTGGTTCTGATATCGACCCGGTAAACATTATATTATTATATATTCTTTCAACATTGGTTTGAGTTCAGTTCCGAGCTGAGGAACAATTAAATAAGTCAAACTGTCTTTGTTCAGTTTTAATACAGAGGTTTGGACTGAAAGACTTTATATTTCTTAATTTTGTCAATAAATATATAAATATTGATATATCTTATGTTTTACGACACATATGAGGTTCTGTAGTTTGTAGTTCGGGTCGGTCGACATCCTAAAGCGTCAGTTTTTGGACGAGTTGGGAATGAAACTCAAAAACTTTTCTTACGAATTGGACCTTTAATCGTCAAACAGTTCTTTAAAGTTCTCTCCAACCAACAGTCCAAAACACAAACACTCTTCATGTTCCGTCAGAACATCGAAGAAAAACAGCAAAACCTCAAATTAACTGGAACCAGAAAATGTTTCAGACGATGTTGGTGGAAGTGGACTGAAATGATTAATTATCAGAACATCGATCGATCGACTAATCAATTCAGAGAGAGTACACACACACACACACACACACACACACACACACACACACACACACACACAAGCTAAATCAGAGTGCTGGGTAATGACGGCTGATGAGCTCCCTCTCTACACACACACACACACACACACGCATCACTATATTCCCACATTACGTCAGTCAAACGGCGCGCTGACATGCTGTACCATGGTGTAACTGGCTGTAACTAGTGTACGACTGGTTGTTTTTCCAGCGATGTGCAGCGTCATCGACTTCTCTCGCTCCAGGCGAGCCATCTGCTGGCGCTGACATGTGATAACCAGCCACATAATCCACTCCTCAGCCTTTTCACTGGAGTTTGAGCAGCACATTTCAGATGGCAGAGGCAGCTGTTGGTGGCCACTGAGAGAAAAGCCTCATTTATGGTTGTATTACTTGAGAATAGGGTCTCAGTAAATAATTACTGTTGTCACCGAGTAAGGTTCTTACATAGCAGATCTGCTGGTCCATCCAGTCAGTGCACTCTTCAATGTTCATTTTGTTATATTTAAGAACATTCTGAGAGTGTTTTATGAAGAGAAAACCAAGCCTTTAATTTGGAACAGGGCTGAATGAAGTCTTCATCCTGATTTCACCCGTTAATTATATTCCACCATGTTTTATTAACAAACCTCTCTTGTTTTCTGAACTGCTCCCTGCTTTAATGTTACGCTGATGTTGTTTTCTGATCTCCCTGTCTGTTGACACGCTGTCTTTATTAATTCAATTTAATGTACATTTGCACCACATTTATTCCACTTGTTCCCTCACTGAATAAACAACGACGGAGGGATGTCATGCTCCTGCCTGTTCTCACTCCCAACATGCAGAATAAAGCTAAACCAAGTGCATTTGTGTCTTAACTTAACCAAAGCGCGACCTTTGACAATGTTACCGTCAGTCACACAATGTCATTACACGTGAACTGTTTGTCATCAAGCTTTTGGAGCGTAAGGCCACTGACCACGCTGCTGTGCGTGACGAGCTGGGAGTGATCATCTGTTGCTTACTCAGCGCTGTGCTACTGTCACTTTCTTCACCCTGACAAAACAAACTCTTTTTTCATTTTACAATCATTTCCTGGCGTTGTTCAAAGACAACACTTTAACGCAAAAGGCCTTCCAGTAGCTCAAAGGGCATGATACCTAATGTTCCTGGCAGGGCCGTCAAATCCGCTTGATCAATGTGAGAAATCTGCTTTGTTTTTTGTCTGAAACCATTTTTAGTTTGGATCATTTCAATCAAACATTTACTGTGTGTAGTGACAGATCAGATACGGGGCCTCTGGATATGTTTTCTAACAGAAAAAAAAGCCTGTTTTGTCATCTAGATTGGAGCAAATTTACACCAAGTTCCCAGTTCATTTTAAGACGACGACTTGATGAAATGACTTCTTTAGATTGATGCGTCGCAGTAGCCGATAGTCGCCTATTTTCTTACTTTATTTCTTTCTGGCTCTCTCTTCTTTCCTAATTGAATTTCTTTCTTTCTTTCTTTCTTTGAATCTCAGCTGGCAGAATGCAATCTTCACTTAATGATCTGCTGGATAGTGCAATTAGAAGAGTCTCTGGATGCTTTTTATTGTTAGCGCCAGCCGCACATACGTGATTGTGAGTGAACGTGGATGTGAATGTGTGTGTGTGTGTGTGTGTGTGATCTCATCTGTGAGCACTAAATGCGTCCTTGCTAACCTTACCAGCTGTCGGCCAGAAAATGTCTTTGGCAAACAAACTACCATTAGGTGAGAGAATGGGTACACACAGCTCCAATGCAGTATATAGAAGCTGCGTCTTTGATAGGTAGACGTGCTAAAAGAACACATTTAAAGTAACATTATGGTATAAAAAAAAACCTTAAGAAAAGCTTTTTCTATTCTATTTTTGTTTTTTTCAAAATGACCAGAAACACTGGTCCCCTGTTAGATAGTGGAGATAAGTAGTGCCCTGTTGGTAATAGTGACGTGCATGTGTGTGTGTGTGTCTGTGTGTGTGTATGTGTGTGATCTGTGTCACATCGGTGTCATGGTACAGGAAATGGAACAGGTGCTCTGATGGGCCGACAGCTGGTAAGGTTAGCAAGGATGCATTTAGTGCTCACAGAAGAGATCTCACACACACACACAGACACACACACACACACACACACACACACACATCAGCGCGCACATACACACACACACGCACACACACACACAAAGCCAGCATGTTACCTCTACATTCAAAAGCAGTAGCAGCTTCCAGAGTTCAGCTGAATGACCTCTTGAATACTTTCCACATTTTTCACAGTAAAAACTATTTTCTTTACTGCATTTGGTTACACTTCAAAATAACTATCATGGATAGTTGTTTAAACTTTCGTCAATACTTGTTTCACCGTGAACAAATGATGAAATTCGTTGTAAACTATTGATCGACCAGTGGCCATTGTGATAATAGGTCATCGGATCCACCTTAAATTCTTTAAACTGTGCAACTTGCCGTGTTTCAAGACACAGCAATGTCTTTTTTTGTTATTACCACTTGATTCAGTGTCTTATTTGAAACTAGGTCAAGCAGGTTAAAGAGAAATTACATTTTGCTCGAGAAAATAAGTCAAACTGTGTTGGAAATAGGAGAATTTAATTAACCTTGCTGGTGGATTAATCCATGCCTTCACTAAAAATGGCAAGTAATGAATTTAGCTGAGTTATGATGTAATTTCTATTCATTTTTCCACGAAAGCAGATTACTCAATTTTAAAGTGGATCATTTTTTTGCATGCATGTGTGTCACGGCGTGTTCCAATAGTAATGTTATGCAGGACTTGGCTGCGGTCCCGTGAGGGTGACGGACAGGCAGCTGAGTCAGTCACCCAGTGACTCCCCAACACGCATTTACACTGGCTTAGGCTGTTTATCAAGCACTACAACTACGATGTACCAGCAGACACACACATATTCAACGACGCGCATACACACAACCACGCCGGATGACAGAAACTGTTAGCCGTCCTGCTGATCTGATGCAAAAGCAATCCCGTTGATGGACATAATCCCTTTTAGAGAGAGGGAGAGAGGGGGGATGGGGGGGAGATGTAACACTAGCTGACAGTGAACTTGCCTCAACAAGGGTCGAGCAGCCACAGAAGCTGCAGTTGAGGGAATACCACAGCCATGACAATAAATGATGGCTTTAAATATATATCATTAAATTATACTGTAAGTGTGTTTTGTCCAGTTGGGGCATTCAGCCACTAATGCTGTTAACAAAAAGAAAAATGCTCCACAAAAATGTTGACCTCTTACATTTCTGCAAACCGCGGACATGCTAAAAAGATATCAAAGTAAACTATCAACATTTCTACACCGTGTCATGTTTGCATTACCTGAAAATGAACCGATTTTAATGCTGCGGCTTGGAGGGGATGTTGTTGGTGTAACAGCTTGGCGAGATGGCTGCCAACCCACTGAGGCCGCTGTTCAAGAAAGCGTTTCATTGTGTTTCAGCAGAAAACCAAAACGTGCGCCTCGACCTAACCAGAGCAGAAGTACGGCCTCGTCACAAACACAAAATCTAAGATCGAACCGAAAGAAATGCAAAGTTTCAGCATAACTGTGGCATTCAGACCCTGTCCGGTCTGCTTGAGTGAATGTCGGTGTGTGTATGCTTCATCTGTGCTGTCTTTAAAGGTCTTTAAGGTCACTGGTCACACTGATTTGGCCAGTCAGGTTCATCCAATACAGCCTGAGTCAACAGTCCCACAATAAATCCTGCTTTTGCAAAGGCAACTTTTGATTTACAATAATTTTGACCTAAAAACTACTGCAAAGAACATCTCTCGACACCTATTGCTTGTTGCTATATGTGTCAACCTGTCAAGCAAGACGGGCTCCTGTTTTTTTTTTTTTGCTGACACTTAGATATAAATATGATTCCATTTACACATTTTTATTCCTGCCAGCATAAGGTATTTAGGGCAATATAGAGCTCCTATGATGCACAAATGAACTCAATATGCTAAACATAGCATGCGCAAAAGCAGCAGCAAATTATAACTGAATGAATCCACTGCAAATTATCTTCTGGGTCGATCAAAATAAAGTTGACGTATTCTGCTCTGATCTCCTTTGTTTTGCGCATGTAGAAAAAAGAATCTGCTGATGGAGTTGTCCGACATTGTATCTCCTCTGGTTTCTCGTCAGAATGCTGATGGAAGGTGAAGAAAGAGGACAGAAAACAGAGAGGAGAGGCAATTTCTATTAGTCTACAATCCTGCAACATGAACTCTTCTGGAGATAACGTATAATCGAATGGGAGACTGCAGAGCTGCCTCCTCTTCAAAAGAAATGTTCTTGATATGTGCTGTGTCTATGTGTGTGTGTGTGTCTGCTTGCGTGGCGCGTGGGTGTGTGCCTTCAGACAAAAGGTTAATTGGGTGGCTGCCATTGTCCCAGAGACACAGACAACAGGATTTGTAATAGCTGTGACGTTCCTGCCTGCTCCCCCTGCACACTCCAGGCGATGGTGTGAGTGGGTGGGTGGATGCACAGGGAGGTTTTGTGTTACCACGTCCCTATATAAAGTTTCCATTAGGTCCACTGTTCAAAGGGATGTGTCTGAAGCAGTTGATTGACCATTATAGACCAGCTACACTAGTTTCTTCTGCAGGGGCAATGGAAGATGCACCTACAGCTCATCACGGGTTGTGTTCAACCAAATAACTAAAAACACATGTACACTGGTTTTAACTGATGGTGTCTGTCTGGAAACATAAAACATGGCATTGTTGTGTTTGCAAAGAAAAATAACAATACACAGGATTTTATTAGTAGCATAAAATTCACGGAATTGCATCTCAGTGGTGACTGTGTGAGGTCGTACTGAATTGTGACAATGACTTGTGCGATCCAAACATTTCCAACAGTCCAAAAGTCAAACTTAATTGACAGAAAATTAAATGCAATAATTTCCTAAATTCTTAACATATTCTTGTCTAATAGAATCTAGTAATTCATTCCACATTTGTTGGTGTTTAGTCTTGAATAAACACATTTTCACTCTGGTGGAAAACTGTTTGCTGTCCTTTGCTTTGAACACAGAGCCTCCCTCTCGGATACACTTGTTGCAGACTAGACGCGTTGCTGTTAATGTGAAAAAGAGGGAAATGTAATAATTGGGCCAACAACAGAGTTCCACGTCGAGTTTTGAACTGCGTCCCTTCAACAAAACCGAAGCAAAAGCCAGAGTCCAACAGAAATGCACTACAGCTGAGAGAGGCGTCCCACATCTGAAAGCAGCCGTCTGAGCTCTCATGCTGGAGAAAAAGTGTGCAGCGATGTTCAGTACTTCAACACACACACACACACACACACACACACACACATGCAAACACACATCCCTCACGAGGGGCTCGGCTGACGCGAGTGTCATGAGCCATCAGTATGAATGTTGCATCGGTGTGAACAGACCAGCGAAGGCTCCTAGCTAAAACTGAGTCTGTGCTCATCTAATAATGATGCTGCCTCAGAAATCAGACCTGATAGACGCTTTCATCGCCGCCACATGTATAATGTACACAGAGAGGGAGAGAGGCAGACTGACAGAGAGGCCACGACGGAGGCAGAGAGTGAGAGAGAAAAAGAAGAGTAACGGATGAAAGTCTCTTTTACGGTGAATATTCCCTCCACAAGCCGTGATCATGCTGCTGATTGCAACGCTTTGACACAAATCAGGATGATGTGTATACTCTGTGCATTCACAGGTGGTCAAAGGTAATCTGTATTTATCACTTAATTATAGAAATTCACACTCTGTGCAGTCGCATTTAATGAAAAGCCATGCATTTATCTTTAAATATTATTCCACAAGAGAAATACATTCACAGAAATAACAACATGCGTCTAACTGCTTTTTGTCCTCCTTCCATTTTTCTTGGAGCTGATGAGAAAGGTAATAAGTCCAGTAAAGTCCGACTCCAGTGTATGGTGATGGTGATGTGCCTCGGGATGGTATGCAAATACAATTTGCGAGAATTTGCATTTAAATTCCTGTGCTAATGGACGACATCGTAACTTCCTCTGGAGTGGCGAAAAGGGAATACAAAATGCTTTACAAAGTGCATAATTAAAGCAAAGATTGTAAAAGCACGAGAATTAAGAGAAATGGAAAATACAGCAAAGAAATACTGATTTCGAACACCCGCTGCAAAGGGTGCCTGTTCACTTTCCACCCATGGAAACCAACAAAAACCAGGTTCCCCGCAAGTATTCCAGTGTTAGTGAGTCTGTTCGAGACACAAATGCAGACAAAGGCATGTACAAAACACTGTGTGACCCAGTGGAAATTCAACCATGTGGAAATAATAGAAAGACTTGAAAAAGTCACGCGGGGGGACGGGGAGGGCTGCAACGTTTTAAATCCTGGCAACAGGAACAAACTGCGATGTTCTACCTGCTCCTTTGGCATCAGTTTTGCAAGTGAAGGGCTCCGCCATCAAGTTAGGCACAAAAAATACTCGCAAGGTCTGGATAGACTTTTTGGACGACTTAGGCACCCAAACTCTTTGGTTAGGTTTAGGAGAACATCCTGCTTTGTGTTACTCATTCAAGCAACACAACTTAAAGTCCTGTGTATGACCCCGACCCAGACTATACCTGCTCTTTCATGCCTCGACGCTAGAGGGCTAACTATGCTCAATACAGAGCCTGTCAGATCGTTTTATTATTTATTACCTCTAATACGGATGTCCTGAAGAAGTGTGAGCATGTTTCAGGGAGAGTGAGCGAGGCGCATGTGGTGAAAGGTTTTAAATGCGCGTGTGTCGAGACTCTGGGGGGGATGAAACCTGCGGGATGATGGCTGCTCACGCTAAGATCACGTATACGCTCACCTCACACACACACACACACACACACACACACACACACTCATGGCCTCTGGCTGAGAGTTGCCATGTGGAAGCCCTTCCAGGTCAGTTACTCTAAGTCTAAACGCACGCACACTTTTTTGTTGTCCTCTTTTCACCTTTGTCTTTCCTTTTCCATTTTTTTTTTTTGTTCCTGACCTGCCATCCTCTTCTCTTATCTGGTAATTGGACAGCCCGACCTGCAGTAAGGCCAAATTAAATGACATTATCATCAGCGGTTTGTAGAATTTGTTTTAGTTAGAAGTGATTTAAAAACAGCAAATAAACCTCATTTCTGCAAACGGGAGTTCATTTTAGACACTTTCACCTCTGCTACAACTCATCATCTCCATGCCTTTACGCCTCCCTCCTCCTTCCCTCTCTGCTCTGCGATTTGGAGAAGCTGAAGGCACCGATCAGCTCGCAACACCATAACCGTTGTGACAACCGAACGTCACAGCGGCCAGCCTACCGCAGAGGAAGCCAGGAGACAGAAGGGAGGGACGATACAGCGCGACAACACAGACGGAAACGTCAGCTCGCTCCGGTCTGCGTCACTGTGTTTTGTACGTACGCCGTCGCATTTTGTCGAGGCACTTCTCCGCTTTTAACTTTCTTCCTCCCTCGCTGTCTGCGCCGCTGAAGACTTGTAACACTGTGATTGAAACGCGTGGTTAATATCATCTTGATGTATTCAGTTATCTTTCTGACGATGCTCAGTGGGGCTGTGGTCATGCTATAATAGAATGCAGCATTTCGTAGCCATGATTTTTTTTTTATCATTGTGTTTTGTTTTTTTTCTCACCGGGGTGTGACCGCCTCTGAAGCAGCTCCACGCCATCTGGCACTAACACTCAACAACCACTGAAACCAGTAGTAATAATCATGATTTTGGCAACATGTGGCAACAGCACGAGCGCTTGTTAAGGTCGACCCGCGGACGACCTGCGTGATCAAACGGACGATAAATATGCAATGAGACACGCAGGTGGACGATACTGACACGGAGAGAGAGCAGGTGACGGGACGCGAGCTTCATTCAGCCGCCGTGTAACTGCCGTCTTCCGTCTCTCTAACGGCTCCCTCCACATGACACTGATGGTCCCGCTTAATGAGGCCGCGGCGGCTCGGCTTCTGCTTATTTACACCACGTACAACCACCGTCGAATGTGAATCCATCAGAAGCCGTTATTATGTTTTCTGTCACGGTAGGTGTGACTTCAGTTGCCGTGCGGGTTGTGAACGTCATGCCAAAAAAAAACTCTCTCTTTCACTTTTTGGAAAACGACACCCATCCCAAAAAAAATTGTACTAGCTGATTTGGTGAGGTTGGTATGTTTCAAGTAGCAGTGCAACGATAAATCACAATCCAGGAGGCCTTGTTTGCGTAATGGGGTCATGAGCCTGAGAGGTTTATGGTACCATAAGACAGGATTCGCATGGAGCCTGCCATGAGATGACTATTTCCGTCGACATTCTCCTCCATTAACAGCAACAACAACCCTTCAAACCTGCATCCTACACTCCGATAATAGCAAGTTAACCTCAATTAACAAGCCAGCAGCTGTTACCTTTCTCGTGCATTTCCACCAAAAACAGGTCCGACTTTTCTGTGCAGGTAGGTCTGGACAGCAGACGGACGGCATGTTTAATTTTCTAAAATCTGCAAAAGATTCAACACATTTTTTTTTAAAAAGGCTTATGCTGATATTCAGGGATTGAACTTGGGGTTGCATGCATTCATTGAGTTTCCATACGTAGCACACGTGGCGACATATGTTCCACACTGGAGGTGTTATTCTGGACATTGAGTCTGAGACAATTAAGCGATTTTGCACAAGAGGGTGTAAAAGCGCCTCGGCCCCGACAGAGTCCCTGTTGTGCCAATAATGACGGTAAAGCTCGCCCTCAAGTGTAATCTTGTGATTAATCAACGGCGATCAACAAAATGAAAGAGATTGAAGATAATTTGCGCTCAAATTAAAGAAAAGAAATAATTGCCAGTGCTGTCTCTGTGCCCCTTAAAACAAATGGGGTCAGGCTAAACTCAGTCCCGTAATGAAACCTAGTTCACTCCTCCAGCATGTAGGCCGGCCCTTAGTTAACACCGAGCAGCACAGATGATTTCTAGTCCCTGGTGAGTCAGCTAGCAAACTTGAGCTAACGTTAATGCTCACGAGAGATTTCCCTAACTGAATAAATACCACATATATTAACACAAAATGGCCTCGCAAGCTCAACCTTGTCGCAACTAAGAGATCTGCAAAAACAAAAAAAAAAAAAAATCAAGTACTATGTCCACAAACTGTACATGTATTTTAAGCTAGTA
The DNA here is from genome assembly GCA_900302685.1 of Spondyliosoma cantharus. Taxonomy (NCBI): domain Eukaryota; kingdom Metazoa; phylum Chordata; class Actinopteri; order Spariformes; family Sparidae; genus Spondyliosoma; species Spondyliosoma cantharus. Next base: position 11,271 of record OMLP01046303.1, read on the forward strand.
GCATCATGTGAAGGACGTGGCGGAGTTATATTCTTAGTGATGAGCCTGGCGTGCTGACTTAATCATGTTCTCAGTGTCGAATTAACTAATTGGATTGTCTGGTCAGAGCTACTTGCTGTGCGATCTCACGTTACACAACTCGCACGGCGCCAAAATGAAATCAATAAATACAGCAATGCTGGAAACAAGTTTGGCGGAGGGCTCAGTTGCTAACGTTGGCGAGCGCGCCTTTCCCAAAGCTCACATTTTCAACAGGTAATTAATTACGCTTAAATGCCACGGCCACGACTGCAGCGTGGAACTGTACTCGATCTGTCTTCGTCTTCTGTACTTTACAGTAAGTGAGTCCATCAGTCACCGAAGGCAAGACACTTAGCCTCAGTTTGACTCCACAAACAGCCGCTGCTTTGCCTTAAGACAGGACGCGCTTAATAGATAGCAGTCGGACCAAAGGCGCATCACACGCACACACTCACACAAACCCGGAGCCGTCTTGTTAAGGCTATTCGTGTAAACACCATTTTGCCCGGCGAGCTACCGCCTTTGGGAGATTTTCTTTTATTTATTTATTTGTTTTGGTTGTGAGCACGGCTTATTTGGAGTTCAAGGAGGAGGCTGCAAAGGGAGAAGCAACTGGAAAGCAGGGAGAATAAAAGGGAGAATAAAGACACCTGAAGGAAAAAGGGCATGCAGAGAAGAGAGCAGGGAGGAGGAGGAGGAGGAGGAGGAGGAAGAGCTGAAAGAGATGCAGGCATCCCAGATAAAGAGGTTTAATTGACTGTCACAGGGCCTTGTGGTTGTGCTGCAGCTACTAATAGCCGGCTAGAGGCTACCGCGGACACACAGAGAAGCCGGACTCTCCTCTCATTATCGCTGCTACCCTCAAGGCCTCCGCTCTCGTTTTCCTCCCTGTCTTTGCACACAGTCTGCGTTTGAGCTCCATTTTAGTTTATCCGGTTCGACTCGCTCTGCCTTTATTGGCACGAATGTTAGATGAATCCCATTGTCAAAGCGTCCCGTAATGAATAGAAATCATAAAAATAACTAGCGCACGGCGGTAAGCTGCATCGCTGCGACTGTGAGCTCGCATGTGCGCCGCGAAGATCTTTTAATGGTCGGATCTGGGTTGCTGCGTCTGAAATGCTGTGTGTATTACATCAGTGTTATGGGCCTCATCCATTCGTCTAGCTGTGTGTGTGTGTGTGTGTGTGTGTGCGCGTGCGTTTGTTTCACGCTCTCTATTTTCAGCTAAATTCATTGTGCTTTATTGGAATGACTGTTAGATGAAAGCTATTGCAAAAAAGCGTTAAAATGCAATTAAACAAAAATAACGGAAATTAATTAGTACACGAACATCTGTGGGTATCATGTCATCGTGTGTGTGTGTGTGTGCGTGTGTGTGCGTGCGTCTGCTACAAATGCTCTCATCGCTGTGCTCAGTTGTGTTTGGAGCTTCTTCCCAGCCAACATCAAAACCCGCCAGGAAAACATTTGGATAACGATTTGAAGAGACGAGAATACACGTATTGTCTTTTCTTCCACTTCCGTCTCTCCTCCATCTCACCTCCCTCCGATCCTGACTAACCCCTCTCACCTTCACCGGCGCCCTCCCCCTCTCCTCTCCACCCCCTCATGTCCCTCCTGCCCTGTACACTCTAATAGCCTATTGATTTTCCATCTGCTCACGAAGCGGCTTCTACTTTTACCGTTCACTCATGATATTAGCTGTCCATTAACAGCAGCGAGCGGCTCCGCCTGCACGTCAGCGCCTCGGGTCCGCTCGGGCGAACTCGCACACCTTTGACATGCACACAGAGGTCAGCGGCGTAAGTCTTCTCCAGCACGTCGACCTGTACATCAAGGCAGGCTCAGACGTCCTGTAACCCGCTGTTACAATCTAATGAGGTTTTAAGTCAAGGGTGGATCTGATTAATATATGACTAACTAACATGGTAAAACAATGCTCATAGTTATATCTGTATACTTGCTGTATCTCACCATTCACACCAGCTGCTGTTGGCGCTGCTCCCTGTTCAGTAGCCATGGATACAGGTTTTTTTGTGCCGCGTTGCTTCAGCTCCAGACCGAACCTGCACTACTTTGGATTTTATAGACGGCGCTTCATGCGGGTGTCGTCTCTACTTTTTTTCTTTTTGCCATTCCTCCCGCTCACATTAGGTCCGTGTCGTCGCTGGATATCGAAAGTGTTTAATTGGGTAACTCGCAGGGCACCCTGGTGGATGAAGGGGGGGCGTTAGGGCGGCAACTGTGAAGCGCTTTGTCCTTGATTCAAGTACAGGACGAGGTTTTGTCTTTCGTCATTCCCCATCTCTCTCTCTCTCTCTCTCTCTACTGTCAGCTCAGTAATAAGAACCTATTTGGTCACTTAAAACTAATTTAGCTTCACCATAACTCCTACAGAAGCTACCGAGAAGATTTACTCATCGTATGTAACGTGAATCAACAATCAAACTCAGTCATTATCTGAATCACTCTGCTGAATGTCTCTGCTCATCACCAGTTTAGTTAATGATTCAGCTGACAAAACATTGCCATTAACCCTTGTGCCCATCTCCAAAATAATGATTTTGTTTCCTATGTTTACACACAAATGTTATTAAATGTTGCTCCGCTGTGGATTTAGTTATAGCCACGCGTTTTTGTTCGCAAGCAATCTGCTCAAATGAGCAAATCTTTCCGGGTGAACAGACTCGGCTGAATCACTCCGTGAAACAATCCCTTCATTTCTCCGTCAGTTCAGTCGAGCTCTCGAGAGTCGACCCGCAGGAACGCGCTCCGTCGCCGGGACCGTCTCACGAGCGAGGGGGAGCGGTGCATGTCCAATGATTCGATCGCTGAACATGACACAGTTGAAAGCGAGCCCCGAGTGATCGACAGCCGCCTCGCTCTCCTCTCCCTCCCTCCGTCATGTTCTCAAGGTTCAGAGCAGGAAGCGCCACGCACTTCATTTGATAACTGTCGTGAAGTTTGCTGTACGCATAACAGCAGCTTTGAGTTTGCAGAAAGTTTTTGTTTATCAAAACTCTGACGCTGACGCTTACCTGAACTGAACCTCCGGCCTTGAGCTCAGTGAGTGAGACTATAATACAGCTGGACCTTGGTGGAGGAGACTGGCATTAGACAGAGAACTGGGTATGAATGTCCCCGCTGAATGTCTACACACTGCAAACAGATTGCAATGATGATGATGGTGATGATGCGCGCTGTTATAATTCATATGTTTTAGATCTGCAAACACGCGGGGGTGGAGATGCGTTGCAACCACGACCGAGAAGGTGGGCGAGTGACGGCGGCGGCGGCGGCGGGATCTCTGAGGGAGGTTAATGATGTATAGTGTCGCAGGTTTGTACAGTCAGAGGTCGTTCTGGCCATGCATCAGTCTGTCTCCACTGCCAGTTATTGTCATTATGATTACGTAACGAGAGGTGTGCATCGCGACGGCCCGCGCTGCTCTCAGCTGCACTGGAAATTGATCGGGAGCCATTTTTTTCTTCACCTGGCTTGACGTTCTTTTTCCTCTTCTCGCTGTCCTTTTCCTCTCCCTCACTGCGCTCATTTCTTTTTATCCTTCATTTTACTTCAGCCCCTTTTCATTTCTCCGTTTCCATTTCAGTTCCATTTATTTAACTCGTTCGTATGTTTCACGAGGCAGGAAATGGATTCCTCACATTCATCAGGCCGTTTACACATGTTGCATTTTGGTAGCGTTAAATCTAGCTTGCCTCGTATTTGGTCGCCGTACCTGTATGTGCCTGCAGGGCAGGTGAGGTGGCTCAAGCATTGACTGACAGCCATGATGGATTTAATATTCTTACTGCTAATTAGCGCAGTTCACAATAACGTTTTGACATAATATGAATCTCGAACAAGGTTAACTGATGGTGACACACGCAGTGTTTGGTGAACACAGTGCGGCTGCATGGAGAAGCTGTTCTACAGTAACTGACTCCAAGAAAAAAAAAAAAGAAAAAAAGATTTATGTCATATTCACGAAAATATCAGTGGATACGATTTAAAGCGGCATGTGGAGGCTGTGATGCCATTTTGTCTTTCAGTCCTTCGCTCGTTCTGAGTTCTTGTCTTGCATAACTCTCAGTGCACCTGTGCCTCATTTGCCCCGTCGTCAGCTCTCGCAAGTGAACAGTTGCTTTCTTATTGAATATGATCCGTGTAATCAGATGCTCCAAAAATAGGAGATTTGTCCAATTTCCTGCCACGTCGCTCTGTGACACTGTCTCCTCTGTCTTTATCCCTGTCGTCTCATTTCCTCAGTTCCTCCGTTACCTGCTCGGCGCGTCTGATCTCTCCACCGACGATTAAAATCACACAATCCGCCCCAGTGTTTCAGAACAGACAAAAGGAGCTCATTTACGATCCCACGCTTTCCAGGCTTTTCAAATTTTAATGTTTTTCACCTCCTGGCTGTGGAGGGAAAAAGAAAAATACTAGATATGCGTACATATTTTATGTTATTGATCCCATTTTTAGATGGCTGGACCTCACAACGAGAGGGAGACCAGTGAGAGCAGAACACGACTTTACGATCGCATCGTGAAGAATATAGAACAAACGCTTACGGACCAAAAATATAAATAAATAGACCGATAAAGGCAAGCATGGATTGATCTACATGAATTACTATCATCAAAAATCCATTTTAAATGGGAGCGCAAGGGGCAAATTAGCGATAGCATCCAAATAATAATAATACTTCTCACTGGCAGGACGGCGGCGAAACGGAACAAGCAGCTGCTGACGTGAGTTGTCCAAAAACCTTCTTTTTAGTAACTCTGTGTACACAAACAATGTTCTCAATGCTCGTGTTCATGTGTAGAGACCCTGGTGACACTACGAGCAAAGTTTCATGTTGTGTCGAGCCTTCTTGTGTTTTAAAAATAGAGATTTTTGATGCTATCGCTAACTTGCCCCTAGCACTCCCATTGAAAATGAGTTTGACCTGAAAACGAAAAATACGGTGAATCTTAAAAGTGCCTCTTTCGTCGTAATTCTGCTTTTACACGAAGGTTTGACTCATATACGTTCACAAAGAAAGCCTAGGTTGCATTTTGGCGAGAGTTTCACTTTAAATTGTCTGATCTCGGCCATTGTTTTAATAAAATATCAAGAGATATTTGAGATTTGAAAAGTCATGAAATATCATGTGAGTATGTCACATTTAACAGGTTAGGTTAAGCTCAATCCCATTTTCTATTTTTAGCCCTACAGACTTAAAAAAAGGGGGAGTGGTTCAAATCTCCCCTTATGAAATCGGACAACCCCTCAAGACAGCCATACGTCACTATTTGTCATCGATGTGGTTAATATG
>OMLP01046303.1:23080-38009 GCA_900302685.1 Spondyliosoma cantharus
CCGGTAATCAGGAGGTTGATGGTTCGAATCTCCGGCTCTCGCTTGACGTTGCAAAGTGCTTCGATCGGTCAGTTGACTGGACAAGCGTGATAGAAATGTGCGTCCACGTGCTGTGGTGGACGTGCAGTTGGCGGTCGAAACGGTTCCGGCGATGTTCGTAAAGGAATCATTCATTCTGTGGTTTCCTTTCTGTGGAAGCATTAATCTACATTAATGTTCACTTGCCTGCACCTGTAATCCATCAGACCGACGTGTGTTTTGGGAAAATGTTTCTAAGATAGTTCTGTTTAATTACAGCGTGGGTCTTATTTTATTCTATCACTTTTTTATAAGCAGTTCTGACAATGTATGCACGAAAGATAATTGTTGACCTCTTGATCCTCAATTCCCGATCGAATTCTCTTGAATCTCTTTTACTGCAATATTTCATTTAACCGTTTAGCTATATTGAAGTCCACGTGGATCAGCCACATGATTAAAACCACCGACATTTCAAGTGAAAAACATTCATTCATCTCTTTGCAATTTCAATGTTCTGCTGGGAGACGAAGTACACCCCCTCATGACAACAGCACTCGCAGAGCGCAGTGCCCCCATCGCCTCACCTTTCCATGGTTTTCATCCTACTATGGGCTACATAATAATGGTTAGATGTATATATTCCACTGTGTAAGGCGTCCTTGGGTCTCGTGAAAGGCGCTTTATATATCCAAGTTATTGTCATTATTATTTTCATCAACATCTATATGTGCGATGTAACCTTTGTGTTTAAATGATCTGCATCTGTATGGAAACCTCGACTCTCATCTCATTGTAAAGCCAACGGCTGCCTCAGCAACACACTCAACCTTCCTTTTTTCCACACAATCGACACTCTTCGAGGCCGGCAGGAGTAAATTCCTCCAACCGGCGGTGCATTTAAAATGGTTGCGGCTCTCTCCTGGTGGTGGCTCCCTCCTATCTGTTAGCAGGATCCAGTTATGTTGGCTTAACCCCTCCAGCTATCTGCTTGCTGTCTTGTTGATGCTGGCTTCTCTGCTCTCTGTTATGGGACTCCTTTCAGCCCCACTAATCCTTCACTTTTAGGCTAATCCCACTCGTTCACGCTGCTCCCCACTCTCCCTTGCTCTCCTTCTCTCTGCAGAGCTCGTTTACTCAATCTCCCTCACTTTTAACAGCCTCCCTCCCTCCGTCTTTTTTTTTTTTTTTACCGTTCCCATCTGTGCCATTCTCCTGCTTCTCTCTCTTGCTGGAGCAGCTACCTGCACCGAGCTGCCTCATGTTTACTTACTGTAAATTCTGACTCTTATTTACCTCAGCTGCAGAGAGAAACTGGACATTATTTGGGACAGGCCTACATACAGGAAGTGACCTCATACCATATTCATTTATTCTTTATTTTCTGTCATTTGTCGTCACTCGGTAACAATTTTTTGACGATCTTTCGATCACTTTTGCGTTACTCACAGTGAAACTCAACACTTCCTGCAGGGCCACTTGTTTTATAGCAGGCTTTTAATGTGAAAGGTGCTGGAAATGTTGCGTTTCATGAAGGCTTAGGACTCCTGTATATTCAACCACGTCATGATCCAGAATCAGGCCGGTCTATCAGAGGCTCGTCACCTCGCAGACTTTAATTTGTTTGGTCCACATCTGATAGATGACGCTCTCTCTTTGAGGAAGTGTATAATTAACACTGCACTCTACAGGAAGCTGTTAGATGATGTTGATTCAAATGAGACATTTTGATCATCCTCCCCTCAAGTATGCATGATTATGTATGCTTGTAATCATTGTTTTTATTATTCATGTTTCTAATGGACGCTTCAAAGTCTCGGTCTCCGTGCTGTTTCAGATGCTTCTCTCCCAGCTAATGAACAAAGTTTTGGAGGAGGTGTTTGATATGGAGCTGGCCTTGTAGCCGCTGGCTTTCAAATACCTCAGATCCCTGTCGTGGTTTACAGCTTACAGGAGGAGAGTGTTTTTCTTCCTCTCCTCTCTGCAGTGGAGCCGGTATTGGAGATGATTTGGGTAAGGCCGGTGGAGGTTATTGCTTTTTCAGCCCAGCGGTGTTACCTCATTCTTTCGGTGGCACGTAGGGAGAGCAAAGGACAGCTGTTGAACAGACAGTCCTCCCATGTCTGGACCGGGGAGTCGCTCTCATCGCTGTCTGAGGCTAAAAGCTCAGCATGCGGATGCGCTCCACTTATAGATACTCGGCCTGGTGGGTCGACACAGCGTTTGGAGGTGGGACGCATCCTAATTTACAAATTAAAATGGGTGTTTATCTCTTTTTTTTTTTTGCACCATATATGTGCTCCTGTTGAGATGCAGATCTAGTAGAATATGTCAGTGAGTTGAATTGTTACTGCAGTGGAAACTGTCTGTTATGTGAGTGAGTGAGTGAGTGAGTGAGTGAGTGAGTGAGTGAGTGAGTGGGCTTGTATGAACAGTGGGATCACTCTGTAGTAGCACCACTCCAGGAATAATTCAAATTAATCTTCAGCTCGAAAAACATTGAATTCATCATACAAACCAAGGTCACAACCCTCCCAATATGACCGCACCACACACACACACACACACACACACACAGTCTAGAATCCTCCTCAGTAACAGTGTGACTTCAGTCTGCGGTTTAAAAAAAACAAATCGCTGCGCTCACTTTCATGTTTTTAATATATGCTGATCTGACATGAAATCAAACTGTGAGCGTGTGAAACAGAATGAACATTTTGTTGCTTGAATCAGTGCGTCTGTGTCACCAAAACATTCAGTAACAGTGACATCATTCCCCCCAAGACGTCCCGGCTGACAGAAAATGAAAGAATAAGAGAAATAACGGAAATGGCACATGAGTCGGTACGTTTCTCGACTGATTACCTGAGCTGGAGGAAACATCGATGCGACGCCTTTTGTTGCTGATGTTTTTTTGACACTTCTGCCGATTCGCTGAAAAGATACGCGTTTACATTCCAGCAGCATCCTGGAAGCGTGCGAGAGGCCGCGCAAGCGTGTCAGCGCAACCTGAGGGAGCTTTTACACCTGAAGCTCGGTTCGGTTTTGATCCGGACCAGGTTCACACCGACCGCTCACGCTACCTGTGTGCAAACCAGCTCACAGGATCAAACATGAAGCTCGACTGCCGGGACGGTTTTTGTTATCGTCTCTTTTTTCGCCATCACGACCCGATGCGAGGAAATTAAATTCTGCAAACTGCCAGCAGGTCATGCTGCAAGTCGATGCTTCTTATGTGTACAGGACAGTTTAGTTAAGTTAGTTATTTTATCAGACAGCAATACCAAAAGCTGGTACAGCTATAGGGAGGATTACTGTGGGGGATCGCAGGACTGATTATGAGATTACTTCTTGAACTTCGTATCACATCAGCAGATGGATTTATTATGTTAGCTGTTGATATCGTACTAGTTCTACCACAGATTCATGCAGTCGGTCAGTTTGCTTTAGCACCTCACACGAGGTGTCACGATGAGTTTATAGACATGCATCAGACAGCCGTGAAATTTCACCTAACTGTAAGTAAAATACGGATGAAATGAATAAGCTGGCTTCGTAAAGTCAAGAGAAAACATTGTGAAACCACGAAACAGCGAGGAGACATCACAGGCGAGCGGCACAAGGACATGCAACAAGTAGAGGGAGCCAGAAAAAGACTCCTAATACCTTTGCCATAAAGTATTTAAGATCCATCTTGCTCCTGTCAACTGTGACACAAAGTTTGGAGTATGAAGACATTTGGATTGATGAATGTCCTTCGTCTGCCATCAGCGAGCGGTATTACGCTAGGTAATATTGGACGAGCTGTTCGATGCCAGCGGTCTGTGTGATGATACCATCAAAGGTGACCGCTCATCCTGCCTGCAGGGAGAGGCGTGTGAAGCATTCTGGCAAGAACAACCACCTTGTCAAAACCGCGATTCGCTGTCGCTCTCTGCACAGACATGAGATTAAGGTTAAGCTGTGCCAAAAACCACTGTCAAAACAGGATCAGTGTGTGTGTGTGTGTGTGTGTGCCGCCATATAACAGGGTTATTTCTCTACAGACAGCTCTGGGCAGCTTTGAGACCTTTTTCCTCCCTGAAGCCCTCTCGTTGAAATCGATTCACCTTCTGCCTCATAAACACACACATCGACACGCAGACAATCACATGCAAACACACGGATCCTCGCGTGCACACACGAAGAGGGAAAACCTCACATCTGGCGCCTCGGCGGAGGCACTTTTGTGAGAAGTTGGAGTGACATCAATTGCACTCAGATAAAAATGGATTTGGCCCTGGCTGTTGGCTCAGTAATACATTCTGATGCCGCAGCGCAGGAACATTTATCAGGAGTCAAATCAGATGCCTCACTTTCACACCCAAACACATATCACATACGGGAAGGCGGCAAACGGAACTCATGCATAGAATTACACCATGCTCGGCGCCACATCCGTTTCATTTCCCTCTCCTCCAAGCACCTCATTACTTCTGGGAGGTTCGAGGATATTAGAGAATAAAGGTGAGTTGGTCTTGTCTAGTTGAATATATAATGTTCTGGCGCATCCCCGCTGAGGTTCAAACCCAAAGCCAACCCTCCCCATGTCTGCTCTACCACTCTTCTAGGTCTCCAGATGTGGGTACTTCATTTAGAGATTCATTTGGTGGGAAAATAAACCGATATTGTGCTTATTTTTTTGGATCAATCGGGAAAATAATGACATGCTTTAATGTTCGAAAAACAAAACGTTTCTCATTCTGTCTATTGCTGCAGCACCTCTATTCACCCTGCGTCCATGCATTTCTCCATGGAGTTAACACTCTGATACTTCACACTGTTAGACACACGTGGGAATCACCTTTAGATGTCCTAAAACCCAACGTTTAATGCTTTAATCTTCCCATCAGTGATGCCGTTTGTGTCGCTGCCTATAAATACTGTATATTTATATCAAGATTAAGTTGAGAGGCCACGGCAATCAACATTCTCTCTCCGCTGGATCAGACCGACTCCCTGATGTAAACACATGAGTTGAGTTGGTACGGTGAGTAAAGAAACATTTGAGACCTTTGATTGGAGTAAATCAAACATTTTACAAGGAAAAATAGACCCCGAGCAAATAAATAAAGAACATCCAGACTGATGATACGACCTCCTCTTCTGTCAATGTGTTTATATCATGAGGCTGAAAAAATAGAGCCAAATAAGGCGGAGGGCTTAATGCGTTCAGGTTTCACAGCTCATCCTTGATAACTGAATTGCAGCTGCGTAAAAACACATTTTCTAAATGTTGTTAAGTTCAATTCATTACATGGTTGTTCTGTAATTAAAAAACTTCTTAAGTGCAGCTAAGTACCCTCTAGAGATTCAACCAGAGGAATAAAAACTCCATAAATACAAACAGATGGTTTTCAAAGAAAGACATCTAGGTGCTGTAACTTAGTTGTATATTATTTTCACGCGTTGTAAGTGTTTACAGTTGCTTTCGTGACGTTCACCCTCTGCTGTCTGATTCCAATGACTTAATAGCTTCTGTCAAGAAAATACTGACAACCTAGAAAAAGGTATGTTTGGCATTTACTTTGCATGATGAAGAGACTACCGGGACGCATCAAGTACAGTTGTAGAGAACGTTTGCCAAATGCAAGCGCTGCCTTCAGTCGGCCACAACTAATACAAAAGCAGATTGAATACATTGTCTTTGTGTATTCAGTGGAGTGTTTGTCGAAAAGGATTCGCAGTTTGCCTCGTTTTAGTTTATTTCTGCCGCCTCCCAACTTTTTTTTTCAAAATCCAGGTTGTGCTAGATCTCCAGACGCGGCACACCTCAGTGGAAGTGAGAATGTGTTCTCCGACTTTTATCCTTGCGAGACCCAGTTTGAGGATTACACCTTCAGGGCGAGGACGTTTTTTTTTTCTTTCTTTTCCTAACAAATTGAGAACATTTTGGCTGGTCCTGGCCACCTCAAGGGGCTCGTTTACAGAGGGCTGAACCCCGTTAATGTCTGAAATGCTTAAACTAGGGAGGTGGCAAAGGGAGTGGGAAGAAAAATGTGAATGGATAGTACGCAGGACCACAGCAGAACCAGCAAAGTGAAGTGTGGATTTGGCCTTGCAGCAGGCCCATCCCTCACTTCACACTCCTCCTGCGCCTCTACCCGGGCTTCTTAATGATCCGTCTCAAGTCGACACTGCAGTCGGCCAAGTTGAGCCTCGCGATCGCCCAGAAGTCTCCTCTGCTGCCGGCCTGTAGTGAACGCAGAGCTCCATCAGTCTGAAGTGAATGGTGGAGTTGAGTTGGCCGAGGATCAGGACTCTTCATTGTCCAGATATCCAGCTGATGGTCTGTTATCTGAACAGTGTGTCTGGCATTCATTTTATGCTCCAGTGGACCCGTTGTTGGGCAGCGGTTCAGACACTGCTTTGCCCCGCTGTGAAACACTTACAACTTTGATCCTTAATTGACACAAAATCCTTTACAGCGGGCTACAGAGGGAAAACACAGGGAAAAGAAAAAGGCTGGGAGGAGGCGGGCGTTCCTCCGGGCTTTGGGATTCTGGCCCAGCAGTTACTTTTGGCTCTATACTGATGTGGCAGAAAACACAACGGTGGATGAACCTCCGACACCTTGCGTGATCAATGCGCTGTATCGCCGCGTCGGTGTTGTTCCTAGCACGTGATTATTCATGTTGCTCCAGGAACATCACTGCAACATCGGGCGTTTGTACCGTTGCAGCTTCGCGACTCAGGAGGGAGACTGTCGAAACACTGCGAAAGGGTCTAATCTAACCTGAACGTGTTGATCCCCCAGGCGCAGATGTGAATTTGACTGGTGCCGAGAGCTAAGCGATCCAATTGAAGGAAAAGAAGTCAAAACAAGCAGTTTATGGTTTGATAAAGATTCAGTCTGGACCCAAGGCTGTTGTAGATTATTAACCAGGCGAAGCAGGAGTCCCCGATCCCCCGGTTCTCTCAAACAGTTTTAGAATGTTTGATCAATAACACATTTGCTTGGAAATTAAAACCACTAAACCATATCAACGAAGTAAGATTCTGCATTTTCAGGTAATTGGGTGGGTACGTCTTGCTGAAAGGGGGCCCCGGTCTTAAAATCTACTTCTGTCACATATTATTTAAGTGTATTGTGGTCACACGGTGCACATTTCCAAATAACACCTGTGTTTTATCATATTATCAAGAGCTTATTGACACACCGCGGCAGAATGAGAGCGCTGTTTGGTTTCTGGATGTGAAGTGATCAGCTGTGTATGGTCAGTTCATGCACACTGTATGTTGATTCAGTGTTCATGGTTTGATCAAATGCTGATACGTGACAAAAAATAACCCTCAACCCTTTTCTCACAGTGATTGCTGGCAGCGTAAAACGCTCGTCTGTACGCTGCAACACTTTGGACACTTTTCCTCAAACTGGGTCATCATACGTCACATCTACCTGGCCACACACACACGCACTTTCTCTGTCACACACACACACACACACACACACACACACAGGTAGAAAGAAAGAGAGGACATGAGAAGGACACATAAAAGTCAGACTTCTCTGGCCTGTGGCAAAACACAGATCCCTTTCTTTCTCTTTCTTTTTTGTTTTTTTTCGAATATGCATTGCTTTAACATCGTGCCATCGATTTAGTATCTGATGTCTTTTTGACTATAGCATGTGTACAATTAAATGAAACCATTTCGGTGCATTTAGGTCACTAACTTTGTATTGTGGAACTGTGTAAGATGTGTTAACCAGACCAGACAGTTAGTCTGAGAGTACATTTTTACACTTGAACCACATTATTAATTTCCGATGGACTGACGCGCTAGAAAAAGGGGGTCAGAGAGAAAGTGAGAAGGACACAGTAAAGGAATGTATCTGAAGTTACCCGCGCTGATGGTAAGGGTGTATTTTTGGACTTGAAAAGACAGTTGGGGTTGGGGGACATGAAAAGAGGACCGGGAGAAGAGAGGAGAAAAGGTAAACCAAGGAGTCCAGATCTCATGCCAAGCCTAATTACCTTTACCTCCGGGAGAACGGCAGGGAGGAACCCTTCGCTCCACAAAGACTGGACGGAGCGAAAATGACTCTCTGGAGAAGAATGACAGAACAAAACCCCAATCTGTCCAAAAGGTACCTTTGTGTGCTATCACATATGCCTCAGTGTGTGTGTGTGTGTGTGTGTGTGTGCCTTTGTCCCACATGGAGAGAGCAGACAGGAGTGTATGCATGCACGCACACAGTAAATGCGTGTCTAACACTTACTTTTATTGTTGTGTGGCCTAAATCCCAATCTTAAATATCTGATTCTGTTACGCACATGTTTTGTGAGGAACACATTCATCACAACCAATTGGAAGCTTCAATTACGAGCATTTTCATCTATTGACCTTTCCTGCTCTTTACCCTTTATCTCTTGCCTGATTCCAGACCTCTGAATCACCGTGCTCACCTCTAATTGGTTCAGCATTTCAAATGCATCTGCTGCCCGCTGACAGCTGCTCACATCAGTCAGTCAAACAATCCGAACTTTGCGGGTGGAATTAAAAATAACTTCACAGAGAAAACCAGAGATTTTTTTTTTTGCTCCATGTGTTCTTCTTCTCTCTCTTCTTCTTCTTCTTGTGTGTATGTTGAGCCAGTAGCGTTGAGCCTTTAGCCGTGGAGAGACGACCAAACTGGTTCTGAATTCAAACATTCACACACACATTCATACAACTGATGGCAGAGGCTGCCATGCATCAGGAGCAATTTGGGGTTCAGTACCTTGCTCAAGGACGCTTCGACACGCAGCTCAGCTCAGCCCCGGGGGAGCCGAGATCCGAACCAGTGACCTTCCGATCACTAGACGACCTGCTCTACCGCTTGAGCTCCAACCAGTAGGAGTTCCCTTTTAGGAATGGCGATATTTTTCTAGTTATCTCGCAACAATTTCGAGCTGTGTTAGCAGGGGTCATTCTGAAAGGCACTGACAAACAATGGCTCTTACCAGTAGAAGCATCGGATCAGTAAGTGCGGAGGATTTTGGTGGTATATTCAGCTAACTGTTTCTAATCGGGAGTTCAAAGGGCTGAAAGAGGCTGAAAAGGTGAAGTGAATCTGGGGCTTTTCTCAGTATTTCAGCAGAACCAAAAACTATTTTGGAATAGTGCTGATTCCCACTTTTTTTTTTCCCCTTTGTGTGACAGTGCATGCTAAGCAGCAGCCACTTGACAATTCTGCACAGCAAGTCGGGGCGTGAACAAAAGCGCCTGCCAAAGGGGAATGGGTTTCGTGTCAAGTACTGTACAATGAAGAGAGGCCAGGGGCTGTGTTTTAAGTAATGCAATCCGCATCGAGCTGAGAAGTACCTGACGCTCCTCAGGGTCAAACGTAATCACACAATGATTTTGGCTTCTGTGCAGATCTAATATTACCGTCTGCTAGTCAAATAAATAGGCCAGCGCTCTCGAGTGCTTTACGCTCAGCTGAAGTGCGAGGTATGTACAGTAGGGTCGCTCCGTGCTGCGGCACATTAGAGCAGACGTTCACCACAGTGATCATAATAAGTGAATGCACTTTGCTTCTTTTTTCTTTTTTTTTTTTTTTTTTAGGCGGGTGCTGTTCGTGACTCAGGTAAGTAATAGTACCATGAATTTACAAAACTTCAACTGTTATCACTGAAGTGCTGCGCTCGCACAATGCAGTTGGCAGTAATAGAATTGGTAAACAAATTGTTTAATGCATGTGCTGACTGAGTCACTGCACTCAGAAAATCACTGAGCTACGGTACTTCCTGGTGCATAGATCCTATCGAGAACAGCCCCTCGGTTGTGGGGGTGCTTAAATTATTTCCACCATAGTTCTTGGTGTACGAGATCAAACCGGACTCCCTTTTTGCAGGCTCCGCAATAATTTACATAACAATACCTCTTCTCTGGGACCGGTCCGTGGAGAGCGTATCCACGTGGGGGAAGCAGAGATGCTAATGATGGAACAGGGCGCTCACATGCAGCAAACTGAGGAGAACAGACGAAGCTGACCATTTAATTGGCAGTTCATTGTAAACAACCGTACTTTTAATAGGTCGAAGACGATTCTTTGCTTGACTGGCAGTGCTTTTGTGTTTGACGCTTCTTTTTTGAAAATCGCGGTTTCGCATTAGTCCCTAACGTAACAAGTCCTTCAAAAACTGTTCATTTAAAACAGTGGAGCAACAGCAGCTTCAGTAAATCTTGGAATAAATAAGTGATGACCTTAAAACTTACACATGGAACTCGTTCGCCTGCAGCATCGCACGTTCAAGGGCAGATGTCGTCGGCGATGCTGTGTCCACCCAGCGTGCAGACTCAGCAAAGACATGAAGCACACGACACGGGGCCAAATGTCAGTGGTAAAGATGAGCAGTCTTTCATCCTGCATGAAATGTGTTCCCTCACTGTCTGCATAAAGTTTGGGGAGCAGTTTCGTCGCGCTCTTTTCGTGCGATGCGTCTTCAAATGCTTTATATGTTTGTTTCCTGGTGGTTGAAGTTGGCAACACTCGTGCAACCCCCTCGAAGTTACGGCCTCGCATACTGAACGTGTCGCCGTTTTACTGGCGGCTTTCATCCAGAGTCAACGTCTTCTTCACCGCACGAAACGCAGTAGTTGCAGGGAACTTCCTGTGCTGAGAAGCTAACGGAGCTAACTGGGAAGAAGCAGGGTCCCGTTTCTAAATGATGTGGCATCTGATCAGTGCACAGACTCAAGCACTCGCCGATACACATACCTGCATTTTCGAAACAACTGGAGTCCTCACACTACTTCCTATTGCTACAAGCACTGCTGCTAGCTGTGCCGAGTGTACCATTTATTTTCCTTTCACTGACGCCGCTCCATGGGACTAGATGCCGGATGCTGATAGCAGAGCAGCTACAGTGCTGCTGTATTTCATCTTAAGAATAAAATGTGTCCTTGATAATGTTGGTGGGAGCGGAAGGCTGGTATGTTAAGCACTTTAAGTCCATCTTAATCTCCCTCGAACAGCTACAGGGAGCTCATTTCCAGACAGATGCACAATCCCAATGGATTCTTCCTGCGCTGCTATCTGATGGCGAGGGACCATAAAGCACAGCCCTGCCACTCAGGTAGAGGTAAACACACGCGAGTACGCACGATCACGTGATCATGCACGTGCACACGGCGAGGATACGGAGGAGACTTTTAGTCACGATGGAATCATTTGCCATATCGTGTTAATGCGGTCATCTCGCTTCCCCTCTATTTCCTCTCTTCCTTCAGGAGTCGATGCTGTGATTGTACACACACACACACACACACGCACACACACACTTGACGACGTGGTCCTAGCTTCCTGTCACTCACTCTCTCTCTCTCTTCCTATATCTCTTTCATACTGACAAAATCCAATTTACGACAGACCTCTGGGACATTGTGCGAATATGTGTGTGTGTCTCTTGCCGGCGTGCACATGCTTTCATAATATATGTATGAGCAATCGAGTACGTATTGTATGTGCGCACAGAGGGGTATTTGTACGGTTGTGGAGGTGTGTGTGCGTGTGTGTGTTCAGATGACGTTGACTCTCCTGTCTGAAGGTTTCCGGGTGAAAGGCAATAAAAGCAGGGACGAGGCCTCAGCAATGAGATTTCCAGGATAGTTGTAAATGTTCAATCACTTTTCCTCTTTTTTTCCGCCCCGCCTCTATCCGTCCACGGCGAGGGACGAGTGGGGGAGAGGGAGTGGAGAGACACCGAGAACGAGCGGGAGACACGAGAGTTCGGGGAGGGAAAGGAAAGACGTCCACTCGATCGGTGGAGTGGAGAAAAAAAGAGAAACAGAGATAAATGCAGGGATAAGAAGTGAGGAGAGAATGAATGAATCATGCATTTCCAGCTGTACGTGCCCGCAGTGGTTTCTCTATGTGCATATGATGCCCTGCCTGGATCGGGCTTGAAACAGCTTGAGGATTGAGCTATCTGTCCGTCTGCGAGCCGGAGACAGCCTCCCCTGCATCATTCCTTGTAAGCGGCAGACTCAATCACAATAAAAGCCTGCTGCACTGGCACTACGCACTCACAGCGCCTGCTCGGGGGAGATCCATGTGACGGGGAGGATGAGGACAGGAGGGGAGGGGAGGAAGAGGAAGAGGAGGAGGAGGAGGAGGAGGAGGAGGAGAGGGCTGGCTACGGGCTTCTCTTTCTCCCTTCTCACCTCTTCTGTCTCTCTCTCAGGATAATGAATCAGGCATAGAGAGCCGGGGTTTCTCAGAGAGTGGCCAATGCATAAATAACGCCTGCAGGATAGAGGTCCTATTATAGTGTTGCTGCATGAATCCACGTCACACAAACACACACACACACACACGGACAGACACACACCTCCAGCACAGAATACACGGCGTGGCACCCTAACAAGGTCTGCACAGTCATAAAAAGCTTTCAGACAAATGGCAATCTGTCCTTTATCATAAATTAGGTGACATGAACAGGGAGAGAGATCTGTGTGTGTGTGTGTGTGTGTGTGTGTGGCAGCTACTGTGCATGACAAAAAGAAAGAAAACGGTGGCAAGAGGGGATAAAATGGAAGAAATGGCGATTTGCCACCACTTCGAAGGTAAACACGACTGATACAGCATTTTCACATTACAGATCCCGGCGGACAGCCGCGCTGTGTAACGGCACAGCAGCAACAACCTTACAAAGATTCTCGCTTTCCCCCATCCAGCGATATCTTG
Organism: Spondyliosoma cantharus; assembly: GCA_900302685.1. Taxonomy (NCBI): domain Eukaryota; kingdom Metazoa; phylum Chordata; class Actinopteri; order Spariformes; family Sparidae; genus Spondyliosoma; species Spondyliosoma cantharus. Next base: position 35,811 of record OMLP01046303.1, read on the forward strand.
CTGCCAAAATCTCCCCCCCCCGCCCTCGTGAAACTTTAATTTGGATTCTTTATTCTGTCCTTTCGTTTTCCTTCTTCATTATCTTCCGCATTCTCAGCTTTGTCTCCGCGTCTGACTTCTCTACACGACGCCTCCGTCTACGTCGCTGCGGCGAACGCGACAAACACCTCATTCCGTTTATCCTTTACCTAACCGGCTTGAAAAGAAAGATCAGCGTTGCAGCTTTAAAGGCATCCTTGAGAAAAAAAAAACAGAAAACTGACAGAGTTAAACACACAGAGTGATTCAGTCACACTCTCCAGCAGTGTTAAACATTAAAAAAAATCATGCTTTTATCTCATCCATCTCTTTGTGTCTCGCCCTCCATCTCTGCTGCTGCCTCCGACTTCTCCATCCTGGAGCACACAGGGAGAGAAGTGAAATCCCTTCTTTGCTCTTTGTGGGGGAAACTTAATAATTCAGAGGCGTAAACACAAAGCACACAATGGCGTGCGTGTGTGTGCAAAAGGTTGTCTTAGAGCGCTTCAGCTCCTTCGTTTTGTTCATCGCGAGCGTACAGCCACGCTCGAAGTGATTGAATGACTGGTGACCCTTTCTAACAAGTGTGCAGTCGTATGTAGAAACTCTACGTACAAGCACCAGTTCACCTATAAAAAATATTATAGAATAAATGCATTCACGTGAATTAAATTATCTATGCAACTGCATCTCAGGGAAAACTGTGCATTTAATAAGAAGAAATACATGATAATGAAGAGGTACAACATGTGGAACAGGGAACCAGGGTCTGAATAACAATATGAGGTTCCTAAACCAACGCGCTCTCTCGCTCCCAGCTTGTCAAATACGACAAGTTGGTCGGCGACCTTAAGCTTCAAGACGCTCTGCCGACCTCTGTACTGTCAGATTTGCATGCGCGGGGCTCTGATGTCAGGTTAGCAGTAATCCACACGCAGCATCCAGTTAGACTTTTCAAAATAAAGCCTGCCGAACACCCATCTTGGTGGCGATCACGAGGAAGAAGATCACTCTTTACTTTACACAAAACTTGAAAACACATCCGTCTTGATTCGTGGCCACACACAGGAATCAAACCCTTCCCTGTATCTCATCGCACCGCCCCGACTGGCCCCCGGTTCTTTAGCGCTGGCGAGGCACTAGAGCGGCAGCTACAGTGTCAGACTCAGAAGCTTCACTATCATTATGTATCCACCTGCACTGTAATCATATTGTGATAATATTGTGTTATGTTTATTTATGAGAGTGTAGAGTTCCTCAGATCTTCAGATTTGATCCTTGAGCAGCGACAGCGCTGCCAGGTATCTGACGTAACATACATCCAAACAACGACCCGAATCTCCATGACAACTGAAGAAACTCAATCCACTTCTAATTTCCTCGGCGGTATCGCAAATAGGCCTGTGCACGCTTCATGCCCTCGAGTGTCACAAATCCTTTTTTTTTTTGGTTTTTTCCTCTCGCCTTTTTCTCTCTTTAGCTGTTCGCAATTCTGGAATCAATTCATAACCTGGCGATACCATTATTGATGGTTATTTCTAATTCATCCATCACAACACCTGCCTCCACACGACTTCCTCCACCCACCCTCTCCCGATGCGTAGCTCCTTAAATGATTGCTGAACATTTTCCCAGGCCGCTTGTTTTACCATTTTGAGCTCATTGCCTGAGCATAAGGTGGTAAAAGTAGAGAAAAATGTGCTCGGAATGCAACGAGCCTCCACTGCAGCTGGTAAATATGCTGACAGGGTGGAGTTTCATATCGGAGATGCATCTCTCTCTGTCTGTCTTTGTCTATTTCCCACAGTCTCTTTCTCCTCCTCTGAGGCTTGTGCTGAACAAGCTGCTTCAACTGAGGCCATTAGATGAGTAGTTTTTGTGTTGTGTGTGTGTGAGTGTGTGTGTGTGTGTGTTTATTTGGGGGTCAAAAGTCACGCAGTTTGTTCATGCATTAATCTGCGTGGATGCTCATGTTTAGTCGTACAGTAGTTTTGCAGTTGGGTATTGTTGTGGGAGGCGCTTTCTTATTAATGCGTGGCGTACAGACGTGTGTGTGTGTGTGTGTGTGTGTGTGTGTGTGTGTGTGTGTTGGCGGGAGGTGCTACAGAAAGCGGGCAGAGCCGCTGAAAGAACAACGGGCGACATCCAACTCCCACCGGCTCAGTGTGTACGAGAGACAAA
>OMLP01046304.1:14393-25503 GCA_900302685.1 Spondyliosoma cantharus
GGTAGCTGGTTAAAAGCCTTCTTACATTGGAGCAGTGACAGATCCCGTGCCGGCCATGGCAGTCCCTTTGACGCCAATACGAAGATAAGCCGTCTCTCATTTGATGCCGATGAAACGGAGGCAGAATGGTTAGTCTTGGCCGTGTGTCACGGGGTTTTTGTCGGGCGAGGACTTAACGCAGATCATTAGAGCCACATGTCATTAAAACGTGTCGCGTGAAATCCGAGCAACATAAAAAAAAAAAACGTCTTTTTAAAGAGCCCGAGATTGTGAGCAGGGCGCCCGTCGGCGGTTAATGTGCAGCTCTTTGTGGTCAGCTAATTAAGATGAAATTGAGTGAAGTGATTGGAGCATTTGTTTGTGCCGCATTCGCTTCAGCGGCGCCACAGTCGGAGAAGAAGCAAAGACTGTCGGAACAAAGAAGAGATGAGAGCGGCCTTGGTCTGTCAGCGAGGTGACAAACCCATCAGACGCTTTATCTGCAGTCAGACGCAGAAAGCCGGTTCCCTGTATTTACATTAATTACTTACAGGGAAGGCCGATCGTGACAGGAGCGAGCACCAGATGCTGTCTTCTGTTCAAAATGAATAACAGCAGTGGTTGGACAGAATTATAGGAGGTCTGGTATGAAAGGTCTGTTGAAGGACTTCATTAATTAACAAAGTACAGTACATGGGATCCCTCCCAAAATCCGACTACACAAAAGGAAAACTGGCACGGACCATACAGGTGGAGTTATTTGATTATGCACAGAGGTCCCCGGTGACGGGATCACAACAACAAAAGGCACGCCGAGACTCAAATGCCCGGCGTTAATTACTCTGACGGAACTTGAGCTTTGCTTTTGTTTCTATCACAACAAGTCAGAAATTAGCAGCTCTGTGTGAACCGCGGTACGCGTCCATCTCCAGGGAACCGCCGTCACCTTTTCAGCTCGACTGTTGCTTTTCGTTTTGTTTATGTTTTTTTACGGCGGCGACGCAAGTCTGAGCCGGCGGCTTCAAAGCGAGTCACACAAACCATCTCAGCAGCAGCTTACACGAACCTACATGCATATGTCGGAGTGATGTATTTGCTGTTTTCTTTATCCATTAAAAGTCCAAGGTTTTGTCTGCAAAATGCCGGTGACAGTACATTTCTTTTTCTTATATAAGAATCTGTGACAAGAGAATGTTGGTTATTTTTCTTGAAAGCACGGCTGAAACTAGTGATTACTTTTATTGAGTCCTTGAGTATTGTGGTCCATTCAGCCTCAGAGCATTTCAAAAAATGCTCCTCACAGTTTCCCGGAGCCCGAGGAGATATCTTCAGAAAAAAAGCTCCCTTTTGTCCACCAAACAGTCCAAAACTAAAAGACACTTCATTTATTATCATGACTGACAAAGAAAAGCAATAAATCCTTGAAGAAGCCGAAACCAACAATGTTCTTTTTTACACTTTTGCTTGCGAAAGGACTAAAATGATTTATCAGAATAGTTGGCGACTAATTGTCCTTGAATGACTAATCGTCGCAGCTGTATTAGAAAGATGCCTTAGATGACAAATCAATCATCGAAAACAATCAATGCCATTAATGTCATTCAGCTAATCGATTATTTATGACCTCCGGCTGACCAACGGCCCCTTAAATTGAGTCTCGTTCCCGAAGCGTCAGTATTTGAAGGTGGGACTCCACAATCGACTTCCTCTCTCCGGGAAGTTGCGTTTTTGTTGCTTTTAATGTAAATCTTACGTTATCTAATCTTTATAGGCAGCCTTGTTACGGTCGCATTTGGTATATAAGTAAGTTAAACCTACACATTGGGATCACATCCGGCCTTTCTCATCAGCTCGTACCGACCAAGAAACCGAAGCCAGGTCTTTTTGGTGTTCAATTTCAGACCCTCTACATTTGAGCTACCTACAGTAACAGGCCATTTCTTGTGAGAAACTGTTCCTCCAGACGGTCATTACTCATTTCATTGTCACTTCTACAAATTGTGTCCAGGCTTAGAATTTTTTTTTTTTTTTTGCTCATATCGTGTCATCTGTCGAGTGTTAAAAACGAGGCTGATTATTAATAAAGGGGACCATCGCTCCACCTGTATCTGGCGCCCTACCTGGAATCGACGTTGCACTTTGACAAGCCGTCCAGTTGCGCATTGACACTATATGTCACCGGGTCTCATCACAGACCGGTCTGGCGCTTCCATTTAGCTCGTACATTTATCTCCATTTGCCCATCCATTAATCTCCCTTTACTGTAACCCATCCAGCTACTGGCTAGCCAAAGCAGATGAGACGCCCCATTACTTATTTAACACCACTTTAAAGGGGACCCAAGTCAATTGAGAAGCCGCTCTCGTTTACGGTAACAACATTTGCCGAGCCGCCTCGAACACACAAGCGAAGCAAAGATGAGATTGAGCGAGATGGAATCAAGTCAATAAAGACATGGAGGATGATGTGCCCCGCGGTCAGATAGTTAAGTGAAGGTCAACCTGCCGGGGCGACGTGTAATCTGGTGGCTCTCTGGACGGTGACAGGCAGACAGATTCCGCGAGGCCAAGGTGGAAAAGTTCCCCGGCCTTCAATATCCCCTAAATCGATGCGACCAGAAGTAGAGAGGGATGGTTTTTACCCCTGTAATGAAATTCTCATATTATAGTGGATCCTTGTTCTGAGGAGGGCAAGGTTTTGATGCATTGAGTGCTCATGAGAAAGGACACACGATAAGGGGCTTGTGGGGAAAGTGAGAAGGGAGAAGAGGGACAAGGCTCTCCAACCAGCCAGGCTTTTTTTTTTTTTTTTTTTTTCTTTTTGTCTGTGTGTGTGTGTGTGTTTCTTGGGATAGGACAGCACGGACACTTTACCCAACCTAATCATGATTCCCCTCTTTTATCTGAGTGCAGACCAACTGTCCAGGCCCATACATCACAGCTCCCCCAGTGCACCCTCGACTCCCCCACTTTCTGTCTTCTGTTTCCCTTCTCCCTCCCTATATATTGCCGTGTATCACCCACTGACACTCTGGCAACATATTAAAAAGAGGGATAGTGGCTGCTCTCTGTTATTGCCAGGAAAGTGATTTACCATGGGGCCACATTCCCACAATATTGATTAAAGAATGTGTGTGTGTGTGTGCGTGTGTGCGTGTGTGTTTGTGTTTCACCTTTTCTCCATCTCCATGGGCTTTCTCATTTTCCCTCGCTGTCATTGCCTTCCCTCCTCCTCTCGCTTCTTCTTCTCTCCTTTCTCTCCCCCTTTTATCTTTCACTTCACTTCCGCTATCTCTGATGTTGCCCAACAACCTCCACCACTTCCCCCTCCCGTCTCTCTCTCCCTCTCTCTCTCTCTCTCTCTCTCATCTACGTTGGCTCCGGACTCATGTGGCTGATTGTGTGTGAGAGTACAGCTGAGGCATGGGTAAGGAAGGAGGGAGGCGAGGGGAGGGGGGGGTGAGAGCCGGAGAGTAAAAAATAAGAGAGACAAAGACAGGGCAAGAAATGAGAGCGAGAGAGAGAGAGAGAGAGAAAAAAAACCTTTCCCACTGTAATTCTGTGTGTTGTAGCTGAAGCACAATTCATTTATTCAGATAATCACAAGCGAAGAAAATTCAGCACTTCAGGTTTGTGGCACATTTAAAATTCTTCAGTTGTCTTGTGCTCATGATTTTTCCATGTGCTCAAGGAGAATCAGAAATAAGACCCTCCAGTACCCCCGTCACTGTAAAACAATGTGTGACAGGCTGTAAAGAGTACTGAACTAATGAATAATGTCATCATTAGTTCATCTATGGGTTATTTTTTGATGACTTTTATATAGAAGTTCTCAGAGTCCAAGGTGACATCTTCAGACTGCTTGTTTTGTCCAAATCCACCAAGATATTAATTTAACATTTTAATGAAATTGACAAAAGCAGAAAATCATCACATTTGCTAGAGAATCTTGTCAATATTGTATCACAGTAACTTTGGTGAAGGCCACAAACGTCTTGCCAACTTATGAATTGAATGGCATGAAATATACCGAACTGACTAAACACGCTGCTATCATGCCTACATGCTTAACTAAGATAATGAACATCGCTAACCATCAGCATGTTAGCTGTTATTGAGGATGTTAGCATGCTGTCGTAGGCAATCTCTCGGCTCAAGACCAAATATAGACGAAGCTAAAGACGTTCCTGTTAGCCTTACCTCTAGCTACTTTATGTCGAATGCTTGGCTCAATGCAAATATTATCATAAACGCTGAACAACAGCATGTTAGCGCTATTGTTGAGAATATGTTTGCTTACGTAAGAAAACATATCATGAGGGCAAAACCAAGGACATTCTTGTCAGCCATAACTCTACATTTAGTGCTAATTAGCAAACGTTATCTTGCTTACACACTAACTAAGATGACAAACACCACGAACATGTACCCGCTAATTATCAGCACGTTAGCATTGTCATTAAGGTCATGTCAGTTGGCAGGATGTTGTAAGCAAATCTTTTGCTTGGACAAAGCTATTGCCCTTATTAAACTTTGTGTTTAGTGCTAATTAGAAACTATCGTCAATATGTTTAACTAAGATGATGATAAGGTCATGCATTGTATGTGCTAAGCAACAGCATGTTAGCATTGTGAGCATTTTATAAAGCTAACATTTTTATCTCAAAGCACCACTGTGGCTAAGTACAACTTTGGAAAACCTTTTCTTAATGAATTGACTTTTATGCTAAATTTCTTATCAAGATCTTTAATGAATGAATTATCTGCCATTTGATGAACTCTTGTACCTACATGCATAGTAACATTCAACCTCATCCACATGAGAAATTGTGCTGCTAATGCACAAAAATTCTAGTTTCAAAATACTTTTCTCACTCTTAGACCTCTTTCTCTCTGGTTTTTACTTCATCAGGTACAAAGTAAATGGTAATGAATATCATTTGAACCGCGGTCGCATTTAATGAAGTGCCCGTCCCTAATAGACACGGCAGCTCACTAAATCTGGCCAGTGTCCGACCTTCATCCAAACCTGGCGATTACATGTAGGATGGATCGACCCATTCGGGTTTAATTCACTCCGTCACTGTGACAGGGGTATAAAACTATACTGTGACCGAACACATTCCCCCAGTCGGTACCTCTCCTACAATTTAGTGTACGCCTCATTCTCCTTATCATTACCTCTCCTTCCCCCCTTTTTTTTTTCTTCTTTTTGGTCATTTCAGTGGCCCCTCTATTTGCTCATTCCACTTGCCTAGGCTGTCTCCTGGGCCATTAATCTATACCGCTCCAACCGCTCCTCTGGGCCGGCCCGGGCTGCGGCGCCACTCACTGTGCGCTCTGAAAGGCCACTGTGTTCATACAGATATGAAACGACGGACGGAGACAGAGAATAGCTTTTAGAGAAAGCACCCAGAGACATGAGATAAGTGGAAAGAAAGAGAAGGATATGAGGAGAAAGGAAAATGCACTCGCCACCCCCCTCCCCGCCCTCCTTCGCTTTTCATGTCATCTAAGGCAGAAGTGACAGAATCGTGTTTTTGAGGGAGTGAGATGATGTTGCCCCGAACAACTGCACTGAGGTTACTGTGGCGTCTGCCCTTTTGAAAAGGTTGAGATTTGAGGAGATTAATATGCTGTTGGATCGCACTGGGGGATTTCTGGCTCGCCCGGAGCTGGCCTGGACACGCAGCAGCCGTCAGTGGTGACGGGGGACTCAAGCAGATGGCCCGGCTTAATCAGGGAGAGAGCACTGTCCTGCATGTGCGTGCCTGTGTGTGTGTGTGTGTGTGTGTGTGCGTACACCTGAGTTTTTGGACCGGCGTTTTGCGCGACTTGGAGTAAGGGAATGTTCCCGTGCGTACTCCACAAAGGAGCGTATACGTGCTCCACAGATGCTCGCGTGTCTTGGCTTTGTCAGTAAGAAACAATGAAGAGATGCGGCAGACTTGGCAGTGAGGACCGCCTGACTCCAGGCTCTGTCACTAACCATGATAGAAAGTATTGGAGCTGACTGAGATGGGAATTTGGTGCACAGCACATCTGAACTCTGTTTAGCTCCAGCTTTAATGTAATTGACTCTCTAAGAAAGAAAACATCGCTCTCTGATTTATTAGATATTTCCCTGCACCGTGCCATTTCGACTTCAATCTATAAACAGCCCCGTTTATCCGGCTAAGTACACAAAACAACCGACTCGACTGGAAAATGTCTCTGAACGGTCGTCCTCCTGCGTGTTTTCAAATGTTAACATTTCAGAGAACGTCGTCTTTTAATGCCATCGCTCAGGGGGGGAAAAAAAACGTAAGAACTCATTAACCGTCGCTTCTTTTTAAATTGAATTTGTATGTAATCACACGATCAGTCAGTTTGTCTCTCTGTTGTCCGCGATTCATTTTTCTGTTGTGCCGCTTTTCAGATTGAAAGGTTGACCTAATGTTTAGAGTTCAACAAGCTGTCACCAGGGAGCGCAGGGAGACAACCAGGTTGTTACTGTTGTCTGAGGCGTCTCTCGGGGGGGTGGGAGGGGGGGGAGAGTGAGGCGGCGTGTCCTCACCCAGAGGACCGGAGCTCTATTCCCACACCGACAAAGACTCCGCCGCTAAACTATCAGCTGGCCTCGAACTCGGAAACGCGGCCGAGCTTACAGAGGCAACCCAGTGCGGTGGAGATTAGGGAAGTTGTAGTGCAGTATATATAGTGTGTGTGCTGTGGTGCAGTGACGGCAGTTGTTGAAAGTCGGAGAGTGCCATTTGCTCAGCCAGTGTTTCCTCAGACAATCTGGGGGTTTCAAACCAGTGAGCTTTCCAGTCGTGAGCACAGTCCCCTGCTGTAAGGAGCCGAGGCTTAGAGTTCTAACAAGGGGCCGGCGTAAGCTGTCATTTCCTACTCATTTCCTCTTAAAAGTAGACTCTGCAAGAACATTTAATAAAGCTTTTTTAATAATTGCTGCTAAGGAACGAGGAGTCTTGATTGGTGGCGGGATTTTCTACTTGGTTGAACCGCCTGTTAGTGCTGCAGCAGGGTCAGCGCGCACGGGAATGCTCACAGTGTGTTTTTATTTTCATACAGTATACTTTTTTTTTTTCACAGCCTCCAGAAGGAAATTCTCTTCCTGCCCGCCAGTAGAGGTGCAGGGTCAACCCAGCAAGACTGGAGTCTCCAGAGCGAGTAGGGGTTAAACTTCTTGCTCAAGGGCTCTTGGATGGGATGAAACCTTTAGGGCCCCTCCAGTCTGAGGGTGACCCCTGCACCGGCCCGGTTGTGCCAAAAGTCAAACATGCATCTTCATGCAAGGGAGGGATGCACGTCGATGCTGAGCCTTTTGTGGTGGGGGTGGAGGGCAGGGGGGAGGTCATGATACCATCCAGCCCTGCAGCAACTCCGTGGTAATGACGGGACGAGTGAAATCAAAGGCGTGCAGGGCATCTCCATGGCGACAGAGGTGATGTCACGACTCTCTGTAGCCGAGGATGCAGCCGCATGCCGCGGCAGCTTTTTATAGCGCAAGGCCGGTCGGCTCGCAAACTTCGCCGCTGTAAATCACTGTCACTGTACTCACCGCTGTCGCCCGTCTTCCACATTGTCTCCCTTCTCTTGTTCCCGTTTAATTCTCTCGGCCTCTTTTTCGCTCCCCTCTTTGCCGCTCCGTCTCTGTTATTGATGTCTGTATCTCTTGATCTCTCCTCCAGCTTGGCCGTGCACTCTAAAGCCGGTGGTGTTGAAAGAGATGGATGCTCGCTGCCCTCAGTAATCTCCGCAGCAGCCATTTAGATAATTAAGTCACTATTCTTGCACTCGCCTTTTGTCCCGCTAGCAGCGCTGAGCTACATGCGTCACATGCCGAATAAAAATAGTATACACTCGCAGTGTCACAGTAGGTGTGATGCAGCAGCGCGCAGAACACGTTAGGTTGAATGTGTGTGTGTGTGTGTGTTTTTGTGTGTGGCCTCAACAGTGAGAGCTGTTTGTTTTGATGCCGTTGTTGGTTTTTATTTAGAGAACAGAGAAATCCGCAAAAGGATGCAGTGGGGAGAGAAGAGGCGACAGCTGCCGTGGGCCACAGAGACCACACACACACACACACGCGCGCGCGCAAACACACACACACGCGCGCGAATAACCACGCTGCGTGATTGGCGTCTGGAAATCTGCCGCTCCCACACCCCGTAGAAAAAGCATGCAGAAACGCTGGATGGGAGAGCGTGCGCACTAGCCCCAGGGTTTTTCTCCAGCTTTATGTCTCGCCGTTGTGATAATGTGGCGTTTTGTTGAAAGTCGGTGTTTTAATTAACTGAGCTGCAGCGTGCGGCGGCGGCGGCGGCGGAGGTAGCGGTGCCTCTCTGTTCCTCAGGCTAATCACACACTGACAACCAAACGCTGGCAGGGTGCTACTAACTCGGTCATTGCAATATTTCACAAGGCCGTGGTCATTCTTGTCCGGTGGCGGGGGCGGGTCGCGGGGGGAGGCTGACAATTTTGGACCAGAGAATGACCCATGTTGTTTTTGTCTTTCAGAAAGTGAAAACAGAACGCGTGCGTGTTCCGACTGCAGCAAACAAGCAGCTTGGAAACCCTTGCATCAGGTCATACCCCCCTCAAAAACGCGCACGCACGACACACGCATGCGCACACAGCTGACTCTTTTTTTTTTTTTTCCCCCTCACATTTGGAGAAAGTTTTACTTATTAATGCTCGGCTAAAAGAATTGTGCTGATGCACACTGACGGGGAAATTTGCTGTCAGTGGAGCAGGTATATGCAATATTTGTTAATCTCAAGAAAAAAAATAACCCTTCGCCTCGGTTCCTTTGTATTTCTCCTCTCTCTGTCTACTTTATTCACACCATCCCGTATTTTATTCGCTTTGAATGGTATGGCCTTTGCTTGCATGCCTTATCAAAGGGAAGACGATCGGGAAAAGTGTCTGTCTCTGGCAAAATGAGGCGCCGTGTGCATGTCACCCCACCAGTGTTTCATCCATCAAGGTGTCAGATTAATGTACAAAGTGCCATCTCTAACAATCATCTCCTGTGAAACCTCTGTGGAAATCCTAATAGGCGGATGAGATAAGGAGGTGGCTTCAGATTAGTGCTAGATCTGCTCCGAGTGACTGTTGCCTGCCCCGTGGTTCGGGATTATTCGCCTTCCCGATGGTTCCTGTATGCCTGTAATAAGGCTATTCTTGGTGCCTTAGCTGGTTTTGAAACTTTCTATATTTTTCTGATACACTCCTTGACTATGTGGTGTCTCTGGATTCCACTCAGAGCACTAATGAGCTGTAGGAATTGTAGCAAAGTGCTAATTCCCCTCATTTCGCTGGTATTAATTGAACCTATTAATGCCAGGAATACATCCCAACAATAGATGAGTCGGTTTCCATGACAGCAGGTAGCTGGGTTCATCTCTTCTTCTTCTCATCCCTAAAGAGGGCCCTTTCTCTTCCTCTCTGCAACCCCCACGCCTCGCCCTCGACACACACATACACACAACCAGCGTCTGAACTCACAATTTTCCCTTTCCTGTGTTTGCTCTTTTCCTCCACCTATGCTTGAAAGTAAAAATCTAGGAAGTGTTTCCACGTTCGTATGAGCAGACACGTATGCATGGAGCACACATTTGAGATTAGCGTCATTTCACAGGGCGCCTTCATCATCTTGGTGTGTCTTGGGCGGTATGGACTCTAGCTGAGGAGGAGAATTTAAAAAGCCCGAGACGCTGTTTCGCCTTGCTCCGGGCTATTCCTGTACCGACCGTCTCTCCCATTATTTAAATATCAGGATGAATATCTCTGTTGTACTGCAGGAACTGTCAGCACATTTACTGGTGTGCAGCTGCATCGGTGTGTATGCTACGTGCGCGCGAGCAGGCATATCCGTCTGTGACAGTTTTAGCGCGTGCGTGCGTGTGCACGTTAGAGGTTGTCCGTGGGCGTCTCCCACGGGGCCGCTCATTTACAGCAATCTCTTCGTCCTCGTAAAGTTACAGTATGCCTACTTTCCCCGGCCCTCATTTGTCCCATCAGTACTCGCTGATGGACGAATTGATCATTAGCGCAGACTTGTGAGTGTAGCAGGTGGTGTGTCTGGTGAAAACTGGGCTGTCACTGGGTCAATATAAGTAAACACTACTACAGATTGGAAATGGAGCCCTTCCTCTTGGGGAGTATCCGTGGCGGGGAATGGCGGGATGGTATTGAGCGCAGGGCAGAATGTGCCAGCAAAGCAAACATCACACCCGAGAACAGAAGTATGACACACAACCCGCCCCATCCCACCCCACCGTGATCCCGTCCTTAACACCCTTCTCTCCATTTCAGTCTGCACACACACGCACGCACACACACACACACACACACACACACACACACACACACTCAACTGCTGTTACATCTCATTTGCTCGCTCACGCTGTCTCGCTGCCTCTCCGTCGCTGCCACGTTCTGTCCATCTGTTCCACTCCCTCTTTCCTCACGTCTATCTGCGGCTCCCCGCGTATTCCCACATGGCTTTGTTAACGCAGCTCTGTCACACACGCCCGACATGCTGCGTGCCGCCTCGGAGTGACAGATGCTGTTCTTTAGGGTGCGCGTCTCGCGTTCCCACCTGTCAGACAACTTTTTATTTTGGCTAATCACTCCGCCGTCGCTCGGGACGTGAAGCCATCGAGGACTCCTTAAAAAAACGCTTGCAGGAACACGCAGGGCGTCTCCATGGTGATGGCGAGGAGGTCACGCTGATGTCGGTTGCAGTTGACCCCTGCACGCACAGCGACACTATCACACTCCCACACACTCTTACTTCTCTTCTTCTACTCCCGGGCGGCATCTCTTTCTCATGTATGTCTTTTGTTACGCACGTACACTCCCACACCATCTCACTTTCAGGTGTCAGTTGCACGTGCATCTGGAACATGGTAGGCTGGCCGCCGATTCTGACGCATCGGTGGTGCTAGAATAGCTGGGTTTTTTTTTGCAACAGGAGTCTCGCGCACACACACACACACACACACACACACACTCCTCTGCAGCTGACTGCCTTTAACTCATGACGTGACTGACAACACAATGGAGACGCCAGTCATTCAGTCAGCTCATTAGGTTTGATTGCTGACACGGTGTTTCTCACTTTCTTT
>OMLP01046305.1:0-16072 GCA_900302685.1 Spondyliosoma cantharus
CACAACAAGCTCTACTAGTCAACTGTTTTAGCTTACACTGTATGTGGTTTAGGATGGGGCCATGGTTTAATTAGTGATTGCCAATCCAGGTAACAGAAAATGGACATGGGAGAAAGGTCTTCCATAGAAATAATAACACTCATGGCCATGCTGTTTGGATTTAATACTCATTTAGATGAGCGGTCAAACTACAGCATGCCTAATATCAGTGCATATGTTTATGTAGGTTGGTAGATAACAAGAAGTTGCAGTGCAGAAATATCAAAGATAGACTATGTTTTCAGTATTTTAAAAACAGAACAGTGTCACTTTTAAAGTTTATTTTTACACTGCGATAGGTTCTTCTCAGTAAAGATCTTGGTCCAAATTATTTATCAACCAAATTTAAGGGGTCCTTATCAAAAATGTTCACTAAATATCAAAATATTGTAAGATTTTTCACTCTTTATCATCTATATTGTAATGAGCCTCAGCAATCAGTACCAGCCATGCTCAGATCTTCTTGGAATGGTGACCTCAATGATACAGTATGAATAAATATGAATTATGAATATAATTGAAGTCTTGTTGAGATTGACACCTGACTTATGATGAGTTCAATGTCAATACAGACTGATTATTAAGCATCAATTATATATGTAAAATTTCAATATTCTCATGTCTCATGAAGTTATGGAATTGGGGTACAGAAATGAAGTGTATCATTCTTTCTTTTAATATTCAACTGGTTAACCAAAATCAGAAAATGAAAAAACAATTTGTTGTTTCGTTATTGGTTTATGAATCTGATACCAAAAAAAATAATAAATAACAATAATAAAATAATTATGGTTTGTTTTTTCATGCTGAGATCAAAAAAAGGGAACTTAAACAACGAGTCAGGGTCCGAACTTGATTTTGATATTCATCACATTATATGATTATAGGAAATATGATTTTCTTTTTTTCATTTTCTGATTTTGGTTTCCCTATTGAATATTAAAAGAACGCATGATACACAGATTGAAATGCCAACCTGGATTCCCATCCCTGGATGACAGAGTAGAGAAACACATTTCTTTAAATTCTACCATGATTGTATTTCAATGGATAATAAAGAAAACAAATTTACTACTATTCCATTAAATAAATAGTTCAAATTCAGATAAAAAAAAAAAGGGCCTGCAAATTCCACATGTAGGCAAATTTAGATCCTTCAACACAATTATGAACCATTTATGTCCATTTAGCAGGAATCATTTAATAAATTCACACTGATATTGAAACCAAATCAACTTCGGTATCCTGTTCAGATCATTAAATTACACATATTAATTAAGCAGCCCTCTGTGATTTAAAATTAAATAGTAGCAAAGTGACAGGCTAAAAGGTCCTTTTGCAATCAAAGCCCGAACCACTTGTCCATTAAAGTCACACTGCCTTTTGTTCCAACACTGCTGAATCTGGGCAAAACATTAGGCAGTTCTTAAAAAAACAGTCAAGTCAGTATGTGATCGCTTTTCTGATGTTTTGTCTCGTTTTCTTTCATGCTAACTCAGTTTTTCATGTTTTCATGGACTAGAAAATACCAGATCTGTGTCATATGTCAGGGAAGACAAATGAGACTTGACTTGACACTTAAAAATCCATTGTGAATGATGTGTCTTTCAGTTTACACTCTATAACGTTTGGTCAAAAGTCCATCTGCCTTAACCATTGACAAGAAACAACTGATTATCAATAGGTCTTAATCCCACAAACATACTGTGCTGTCCTCTGTCCCCACAGAGCAGACAAAACCGATACAGACAGAACTGTGGGAGGCTGTTCAAAGTTTAAAGCTAGAATCATGCTCAGCGATGGGAGCCTCAGAGGAAGGACTCTCTCCTCAAGGAGGTGGTTCATTAGTTCCTTTCTCTCCATCGCTTCAGCTCTTTCTGCTGCTCATCAGCTCCAGTGAGTCACAGTGCCTGAGACTGAAGGCTTGATGATACCCTTGGGAGAAGGCTTGGATCCAAACCAGGACATCTAGAACACAAAACATACCATTCACCTGGTTGGTTTACAATAAAACAAGCTTCAATGTATACAGTATATACTGTCAATCAAAAGGTTGGGGTCATTTAGAAATGTTCTTATTTTTGAAAAAAAAACGCACATTTTTTAAAATGAGCATGTCATTAAATTGATCAGAAACACAGCACTGACATTATTGATGAAGCAAGTATTTTAGCAAATTTCTGATTTAAATGGAATATCTACATAGGTCTACAGAGGACAATATTCAGCAAGCATCACTCCCATGGTCCAAAGGCACAAAGATGCATTGTGTTTGCTAATCCATGTCTGTAGTGTTAAATGGCTAATTGATCATTAGGAAACCCTTGTGCAATTATGTCAGAACAGCTACATAGGCAGACTCGCACAGAAAAAGCCACACCTGGCACTGGCTAATAAGAGGAAAAGATTAAAACGAGCAAAAGAACACAGACACAGAAGAAGACTGGAAGTGTTACCATTTTATTTCACCAAACGATCTCTGATTCAAGAATTTTTCCGACCACATTTCTTCCTCAAAGATGAATGTTCACCACTGTCCTACCAGGTTTCAAATATGTTTTGGACAGTTCTTAACCCAATTTTAGTAGTTTCAGCATCTCCTTAGTCGTTTTCTTTGCTTGATGCAGACCATTAATTGACCCTTTTAAAACATATTTTCCAGGACCACAGGATGTGTCTTCTGACATGGTTGTTTAAGAAATGAGAAGCTCCTCACTGCATCAGTTAGGGTTAATATAACTTGTTGCCAGCTGGTTCTTACCTATTTGCTTAGTTAAATCCAGGTGGTGACATATTTTTTGGCCAGGTAGTGTATACAAGAATAATTTCATTCTAAAGACACATTGGGCCTAATACAACATTTTCATATTATTCAATCCCAACTGGACCACTCATGAATTTCATTCATAACTTAGAGAAATTTCAAAAAGTTCTCTTTGATAACATGTATGTATGTATTCAATTAAGAATTATCTGCAAAGCTCGTCCTGGCAAGTAGAAAAGTGACTTTTTCACTCCGATCACAGTAACACACTTAACTTTGATATAAATCATAAAAATTTGATAAACAAAGCTTTAGTAGCCTACAGTGAGCCATACAGTGACTGTTGATGAAACACCAACCTTGTACTCCAGAGTTTGTTTCAACATGTCCTCTTCCTCCCGAGTGAAATTCAGCAGCACAGATACAGCTCGTATTAGCTGGTATGCCTGACAGAGTGAAAGAACAGATTCAGACTGGGTTTGAGGGAGAGCCTAGGGTCAGACATTGAGTTGATACAAATCAGGCAGACCTACAGTTCTACACACAAAAGCCTTCCTTATAGGACTTTTTTTTGCCTACTTACCTCAGCCTCTCTGGATGACATGAACTTCAGCACAACATGTTTGAGATACTCAAAGTTGATTTCTCGTTTGTCGTTGAGGTCTGAGGTGTTGGTCACTGTGGGGTTGGAGGTTGGCGGGCTGGGGTTGGATACTGGAGGCAGATCTGGACAAAACCTCTCTTGTTTTTCTGCTCGGATTTCTGGCAACTTCTCCTTCCCTTCAGCTTCTGGCTCAGGCTTTAGCTTCTATAGAGCAAAAAGTAGGAAACACATATGAATAACAATATTAATTTAGAATTTAACTGAGTACAACATCGATCAAGTTAGTAACGTTAAGAGAGCACTTAATTAACACTATAATATTTTTTTTTAATGATTTTCAAGTAGATAGTCATTATGATAGTGTTGTGGAATGTATTGTACAGAGGTAGCAGAATAACACAAAAAATGAAATCAATCAACAAAATAAAATGTATGCAATTAATTAAAAGCTCTTTCATCGAGTAAGATCAGTTTGCTTTGTCTAATTTCATATTCCATTTCATAATACTTCACATTTAGCTTGTGCGAGTTTCTATTTTTCATAATTTTCTTGCCAATCAATCATGTGCATCTATAAGATGTATTTATGTTGGCATGACTTCAGCAGGTTTAAGTGGACTTTTTTTTAATTGATAGCAGCTTTGGTTTGACATCAAGCCTAAAGCAGAAGAGCGAAAAATAATACCAGCAAGCTCCAGATTGAGGCAGACAACATGAATCAATTTCAAATAACTTAATTCAGTGCAGAGATTTGTAGTCACTGACTATGTGGTCTATTCTATAGATGCATGGATGTTCATTTTCTTGGCTGATTCCAATTTTTCGATTTTTTAAAAGTCTGACCTGCTGATTCCATTTTCTTTCTTTCTTAGAGCAGTAATCTACAGTGTACACAAACATTTGTATTTCTTTAATGAAAATTCCATTGTATGTTCATAGCAAAACATAGACTATTGAGCAACTCATATATTATTTTTTCCCTCTCTCACTCTCACAAGTCTTAAACTGAAGTGCTCTGTTAATGGACAGAGCTTCGTTGTGCAAATAAAATCCTGCAGTATATCCAACTTTATCTAACATTTGTAGCCTATTATACCGAGTGGTCCTGTTGGGGGGGCCTGTGTGTACATTTTATCGGAACAGAATTTTGTATATCTGACCACATTCTGGTCAATCAATCGGTGAATCTGTAATTAGTCCAATGTTATCGTGAGATAAGCGGCACGTCAATGTTCAAATCCACTTCAGTACGTCCACCAGTAGGTTTAAGGTAAGGGGGAGAATTACATGTGATAATAAATATGTTGGTTAAAATGCCCATGCAATTTGAAATATGTTGGCACAACAAAACGGGAGTTGAAGACGAGAAAGACACTGTGAGCATAGGTGTTTTTTTTTGTAACCATGATGATAATTAAATGTGAACTGTTGCGATGATGTTGGCTGATTGTAGCAACCTATAATTGACATGTCTGTATAGATTGGTTGTGAATTTGGTAGAACACAGGCTGAGGAAGGGCATCTTGCCCAAAATGGATTTCCCATGATGCAGTGAGCTCCTCTCTCTCCATCTGTACACATTCATGTCTTAGCATGTTACTGACTTGGCTTCTTCCCCCGAGTCTCTGAGCTCTCTGGTCTTGCAGGTTCCCATGGATGGTGGTTGGCCCTGCTGCTGCGGTGCTGCTTGACTTCTACTATTATATCATTAACATCCTCATTATTATTATTATACTTTTAGTATTATTAATATTAATATCTCGATTTGTAAAGCTGTTATTAATGCTGTGGCTGCTGTATGCCCCTCCTCCTGCTTCTCCCCCCTCTCGCCCTCCCTCCTTTTCTCTCTGTCCTTCCCTCTCTCACTCCCTCTCCCTCTCAACCCAACCCTGGCTGAGACAGATGACCACCCACCACTGAGTCTGGTTCTGCTTGAGGTTTCTGGCTGTTAAAAGGCAGTTTTTTCTCACCACTGTCACCAAGTGCTTCTCTATGGGGAGAATGCTTGGTCACTGAAATACATTTACCAAGTTGTATGGTTTGGACCTCATTCATTTGTAAAGGTTTTTTTGGTGTGAACTGGCATACAAAAAAAAGACTGATTTATTGATATTGTCAGAACAAAATAAACAGTAAATATATGTAGAGATTCACTGTCTTACCAGTTCCTTCTGCAGCGTCCTCTTCAGTTCTGCCAGTCTTTGTTGCAGCTGCTTGATGGTCTGCAAAACAACGTCAATGTGTTTTAGGTGTGGTGCTCGGTCTATCGCGGGTATTCACTACGTATCTGTAAAATGTATCTCCTTGGACGTGGTGCTGATATTTTTCAACTGACGCTAGGAGAACAACAGAATGGGAGTATGAAGGTAGCTGACCCTGTTCTTGTCACTGAGCTGCTGCTCCAGCTCTCTGTTGACCTTCTGAATGTGATCCAGATCGTCCACAGTCACGCTGCCATTATGATTCTCCTCACACACTGCAGGGCTGTGAAGCTGTTCTGTCAGGGTCTCTACCTCCACCTCCAAGTATGAGATCTGGGCAACACATTCAAAACCACACTGACCAGTTAGTTACATTTGACTTGTGGCATGAGTTGAAATTTACCTCTTCGGACAAACTGTATCAGAAAAAGGTAATAAGATATGGTAAAATCAGAATATAAACCAGATTAGAGCAAAACCGATGGTAACACAAAGAGACGATAAATAAATGTGTTACCAGTAAAACACCCATAAGAAATAAAAATGAACAAATGAAAGTGAAGTCTTAAGCTTGAGCTCCAGGTCAATAATGAGCAAGAAATGAAAGATTGGTGGCATGCTGACCTGTGGGTAGTGCTGAACAAAACAGTTATTCCAGAAGAAACTTGCACATTTGAATGCCTGTAAAAACCTACACAATTCATTCATTATGCGTGTTGCATCAATAATGTATGAAACATGTCAGGGCATGTGTGCATGTAGGTATTTCTTACTGTGTGGTGGTACTGACCCGCGCCTGGCAGCTGTCTAGCTGTTGTGTCTGACCCAGCAACTCCTCCCTCAGGCTCATCACCTGGGAGTCTTTGTCCTGCCCCATCTGCTCCATCTGCTCCATCTGGGCTCGCTGCCGCTCCACCTCCTCCTGAAGCTGGACCAGTGATGCCTGCCGATGCTGCACCTCTGCAACACACACGTTTGATTGTTTTCTTACAGAAATGTTTCACAGTAGGTTAACAAAAATCAACCACTTCATGAAAAGGAGTAATATTTGTGTTTTGTTAAAAAAACAGGATCCAGAATTGTTTTTAACTAAAACACAGAAAACCCAATAAAGCACTTTGCTATACCAGCATTTGTAATTAATGGCAAGTCCATTTCTAAGGTGTTTGCATTATTGTGGCTTCTCCCTGTACAAGGGGTTGATCAATATGGATTTTCAAACTATATATTCATGCATATTTACATGGAATGTGCTCAATAAGGCACCCACCAAACAAAACTCTTAATAAATTCAAAATATAATTAAATGGCACATCTCTTACAGTGTTGGACCACATTGCATGGATTACATCTGAGTTATAATTAAAATGGTATGCCAATATGTGTCTATATATATCTAAATACATCTAGTACACCATTCAAACAACCTACTCTTACACAATGATTAATTACATTAAAACTTAATATAAACAAAAAATATCATGACTGTGTGTGTGTGTGTATCTACCATTCTGGAGTGTTTTGATGTCTTCCTCTCTCAGTGTTAGCTTCTCTGTGACTGTGGACACTTCCCGCTGTGAGCTCTGTAGAGATGTGTTCAGCTCTCCAACCTGAAACAAATGAAGTTAAATACAGTACAAGCTTTTACATTCACACAGAATGACACCTAGTTCTTAATTCCTTTTACATTGTCTTTGAGTGTTCAAATAAAGTTACAGTCCAATGAATAAGCACTCTTATTTTCTTAAAGCTGTAGTCTGTAACTATTTTTTTGTTATATTTGCTAAAATTGTCATTATGATCTGACAGTAGAATAAGATACAGATCAGCTGTGTAAAAATCAACTGTCTGTGGCTCCACCCAGTGGCTGTAATTTGATTTGCAGGAATCCACTGCTCCCGGATCAACACAACCAATCAGAGTCAAGGGGAGTGTCTGAGAGTCCCAGCGTGTACTGGGCAGTGCCCCTCCCCCGCGCAGGCGCAGTGTCTGCTCTTACCGGATCAGATAGGTTCAAGCTCAAACTCAAACTCAAACAATGGCAGAGAGGCAACAGCAGAAAAACACCCCACCACTGCCCATGTCATAGAGAAGAAATAAGAAGACTGACAAAGAAAAGCAGTGTAAAAAGAAAGAATTGGAATGAGCCAGAGAGAAAACTAGGATAAATATCAGAGCGTCATTTCAGAGGTGGAGGGAGCTGTGGGATTTGTAAGGACTCAAGAGCGACGCAGAGTTAGCAGCTTTTCTGCTGGACAAGTAAGGACCCCTGCTTGATATATGTTTCATTCTATGTTTTAACCACAAGGCTATGGTGGCGGTGGTTTCAGTGATACTCACAATAGCGCATATTGCTGTACGATGTTGCAGTTGAGCTACGTAGCTTTCTGGTAAATGTAGCTTGTTAGCTCGTATGCTAACTCCGGTGTTTAGCTTTGTCTTTATGGCTTCCGGTTAGCAAAAGTGTCTTTCAAGTGACTGGGCAGTTATAACGTTAGTTTGTGTTCAGTACGCTCTGAAGTGGTTGAATTGGTTTAGAGAAATAACATTACTCATGCTTCAGAAAGACAGCATGGCAAAAATGTTGCACCGGGTAATGATTACATGGTAACTCTGTCTACTGCGATGTGAGGAATATTGTTTGTTACTCAGGATATCTACAGTGACTCGGCATGAGGCACTCGTCATTGTAATTTAGTTGTATCGGTCAGAAATAGAACAATCAAGGCTTATGTTGTTGTTGTTACTTTAAATGTGCCATCTTGGTTATCTGGTGTCCTCTGTTGCCGTGGTTACAAGCCTGCTCGTGCACAGCGGGCTCCACTGTGTGGAGGGGCTTTGAAGACGGGGGGGGGGATTAAATGAGGAACTGATGTCTTTTACTTTCTTGGTAAAGTAAGTTGCAAAGTCATCAGCAGTGAGGGAGGAAGGAGGGGGAGGAGTAGGAGGAGTGAGGAGAGAAGAGAACAAGGAGAATAGTCTCCTGGGGTTGGAGGCACAGGAGTTGATCTTTGACTGGTAGAAGTCAGAAAGGAGGGGATGGTAGTGAGCAAGGTCATCAGCATGACGTGATTTTTTCCATTAAATGTAAAATAGTAAAGATTCTATTGTAATGCTCACTCATTTGTACTTTGACTCAGTGGACTTTGTTCCTTAAGATACTTTTCACTAAAGTCACAACATTTTGTAAATCACTTTATACTTTACATTGCATAAAAGTCTGACAGGCACAGTTACTCGTAACTTTGGAGACGGAGCTTTTACATTCAAACACGATCAGTTTCAGGTCCATGACTGATAAAGCTTGTGACTGATAAAGTATGTCCCCTTTTTGTATTGTGGAATGTAATAAACATTGCAGCCTCGTGGTGGTGTTAGCAGATTTTTAAACCTCAATCTTTTTTTTTTTTGTGAAACCCAGACGACATGCAGCTTTGAAACTGATTCAATGAGGATGTTTGTGTTTAGCACATTAAAAAATCATCCTCATGTACAGGATTATAATAGAAAGCATGTGTGTGTGCTTTCCGCAGGCCCTTGGGGACAATGTTTCACATGACCTTTCACCACTGCTGCCACAAGCAAAAAGCTCTGCAGTGTTTCCTACCTGCTGTTGACTAGCTCAGGCAGTTGGGTGTTGAGCAGTTTCATTGGAGCAGAAGCTGAGATAATTGCTCAGAGTACTGTGGCTCAGTGACAGTTATTGAAGCATCGATCCATCACAAACTGGTTTTCAAATGTCAGATGTGCTGCTTAATTCTGTGACCATAGTTGTATCTATCACTGTAAGAGGAAACTTCATCTGTCCTATGGGAAAACTCGGTTGCTACGGTAACAAACCATATAAACAAACAGTTTTCTCTTATTCCTCCCTCTCTCCTTCTCCCATTTCACTAGACTGCTAGTCCCCACATCCACATCTTTTAATTCATTTAGTAAATTTCCCCACCTAAATATACCTCTTTATATTTTATAATTCTGCAAGATGGCATGCCATGTCGCTGTGTTGGTGCACGTTGCGCTGTTTACTTTCTTTGTAAATTCAGTTCTCTGTTGTGATACCCTGAGCCCTTTCACCAGAGAAGAGCCAATAAACATGAGGGAAACAACGTGGTGTGGAACAGTGACGCTGTGGAGGATCTTTGGGCGACTGTAATGACTGTGATGTCTCAATAACTGTTGGATAAGAACACAGAGGCTGTGACGTCATACATCAGCTTGCGATGACTGCTGTGTAAGATTATGCACCAGTGTGAGGTAAAACACTGACAAACCCTGATTAATAGACTGACTCAGAAAGTTAAGGTAGCAAACGGAGGAGGCATTTAGGAGTTGGGAAGGGTTTAAGAGTGTCTAAGTACAGGTTTGGCAGGGAAACTAAACAATACTCAGAGAAACTTCAACACCAGTTCGCAAAAAAAAAAAAAAGATTTAGGTCTTTTGGTCTGTCTTCTCAATCAAATGAGAATTGCTTGCCTGGCACATTAACATATCCTGTGAGCCCATAGACTTTACATTATGATATTGCCACAGATCAATCACTTTTTTCAGCTCAAAGTCAGTATTGACCTTGTTTGCAGTCTGTGGGAAATACTAGGAGTGGCCACTGTGCAAAACTGGAATAGGGGCGCTTTTAAAGAAATGTCTAAATAATACATTCATGAACGGCCATGGATTTTTCTTATTTTTATGCACTGTTATCTCATGATAACGACTTATTATCTTGTTATCTCCATATAACAAAGATTATTTTCTCATGATAACGAATTAATTAATAATGTGTTCGTCTTGATTTCAACCTACAAGAGCTGCCACGAACAGCTTCCGTAGCCACTGGCTGTAGCTGTAGCCTGCCGGTAAGTTTCACTTTACATTAGTTTGTTTACTTGACTGGGTTTGTTTGTTTAGGGGCTAGCGGTTAGCAGATGAGAGGCTGACAAACTCCTATCTATCCGGCTGCTTCAGCTAAGGTAATGTAAATGTAGCCTAGACCAGACAGGGGCTGCTCTTGTAGGCTGAAATCTCGTGATAACGAAATAATTAATTCGTTATCATGAGAAAAAAATCTTTGTTATATCGAGATAATGGGATAATAAGTTGTTATCACGAGATAACAGTGCATAAAAATAAGAAAAACCCATGTGCTGTGTTACCTGCACTCATTCTCTGGCAGGGGGTGGGAGGTGTGGCTTATTAGATAGGACAGTCATGTTTTTTTTTTCTTTCTATTTTTGTCAAAGCTTATTTTGGTTGATTTATTGATGCTGTCAGGATACTAAGAGATTTAACAAAGATCTAACAAATAAAGCAAAAATGCTTCTAAAAGAAATGACCAATTTAATTGATTTAGTCTCATAAATTATAATTTCGAACCCTGAATAATATCAATTAGTACGAATAATAGCTCTAATAAGTAACTAATAGCATCCTCTCTTAGATGGACCAGCATGTATATGAAAATAGTAAAACATACAATTAATCTAACTAAATGTACCTAATTAAAGAACATGGGTGTGCTTGTGTGTATCTGTGTTCCAGAGAAGCCTCCTCAGAGAATGTGAGTGTATGGCAGTGTGCACTTGTTAAGTCCATAACAGAAAGAATGTGTGTGTGTGTTTCTTTGTTCCACTTAATGTTCCGCACACATGGCATGAACAGATGTGCGAAACAATAGAAATATGTGGACTGAGAGCTTCGAGTTTCCTCTCGGTGTGTGTGGTTACGTTTGTGATCTGTGTGGTTGCCAAGGTTAAAAGTGCCAGGTTAGAAAAGAGGCTGGTTGGTTGTATAGAAGACCCTCCATTTGTGTGAAGCATAGCTAACATTAACTTAACAGTGTAGGGAAGCCAACTTGACTACTAGCAGATCACAATGTCATGCTATGCTCTGCCTAGCTAATATTACCAGTCAGTGAAGGAAGAGGGGTTGATTTTGTGTGCTATTTGTTAGCTGAAATCTCTCTAGATGATGAAACAATCTTGGAGAAGTTCTCTTCCTGATTTCAATGTCGTCTTCGCTGTCAGTGTTCTGATCTTGCAGGTTGGAGGAAATGGGTCGCTCCTATGTTGTCCTTATAGGGTTAGCATCTTTGAGCTGACTTATTTATGAACTCCTGTTGCTTTTAAGTTAGATGGCAGACTTTGTATTGTAGCTGTTGTTGCCAACTAAACATGACTCGTAAAGGATTCCAGGAGAAACTCAATGGCTTGCGTTTCATAATAAATGTTCAGTTTCAGTCATCAGTGAACAAAAAATCTGTGTGGTTCTCGTTGTATCGGTACTGACTAACTGGTAAAGCAATCCATAGAAACTAAACGATGAAAAAAAAATAGACCACCAACAACTCAAATACAAAAATAGTCAAACTAAAACTAGAATACAATAGATTTGTACTTCTGGGCTAAGAATGTAGCTATTGTTTCTTGTCATCCAGCAACAGGCACATGTACATGAAACTGCCAGTCACAAGGGAGGGTGTGTCCTGAAATAATTTCAGGTAATCCACAGGGCGACTTTGGCTTCGCTAAACTCCCAAATACCTTTGCACTCCCCGGTGCCCCTGTGTTCAACAAATGCCCTCTTGGATGAACCTATGATAGATAAAACATGATAAAGCCCCTTATGGTACCCTTCCAGAGGAGAAAACATGGTGAAGTGCCCTCTGGGTTGTCCTTTTTATTTTTTTGCCACTGCCCCTGAGTCTGCCGCTGGATAGACTGTCAGAGGTCATCAGTAAAAAGTCATGAACAGCATCTCTACCCCAGTAATTTGTCTCGATTTTGGAAAAGTCGCCTACGTCCAGATGACATAAAGATGCTTGGCACCAAAAACTTTCCCCAAAACAGCAACTTTGACCTGTTATTTGACTTATTTTGAGTTCTATTGGACCGGGCACATTTTGAAACTGTCTTCTCTTCTAGCATTTTGTATGATCATTGTTCTTCCATAATCTTTGCATTTGGTGTACTCATGGTCCAGTGGCAACCACTGGAACAGATGAGGTCACTAAAATCGAAGTGAAACCTCATTCATTCCATGTCTTACATAGGTCATATTGAACCATTTCTCCCAAACCTCTCTTCGTCCCGAGGGGTCCCTTCTTTGAAAAGAGTCCCAGTGAGAGCTGATGAGTGTGAATGTGGAAATCTTTCACCACACTGGTGCCATTGTCTAAAGAATCTTAATACTACGTCCCTCTCAACATAATTTGGGGGGTTTTCCTGCTCTGAACCATGATATCACTGTGTTTTTTTCAGACTCAGCATGTTGGACACGTTGTTCTCTGTGGGTGGGGGGTAATGAAGCTTCACTGGGTCAAGACTCCCACCCATCCCTTTTGGATCTCCACAACACTGATGAGGTGTTTCATTACACCTCTTGTGAGCTTGTGTGACTTCAGCTGGGAGAAATATTTAGTTGTTACACCCTTTGAGCTGATGTAGGTTTTGAGTAATGAAGCAGCTATATGACAACACTGTGAAATCAGCTGTTGGTGAGAAGTATTGCTTGTGAAGATAAGAGTGTGTGAACATGGTGCAAACTGAAAGAAGCAATGGGCAGAGAAAAAGACTCGATCTGCTGTAGACATGGATGACATGTTCCTCTGGGCCAAGCAACAAAGCACAGAAATTGTGAAACATTGGTACATATAAAGCACATTATGTACATATGCAACACATTATAAAGCAGATTAATTATATCATTTGTTTGCCAGAATGTGATAGGACCCTAGGGATTGACTTTAAATCATAAAGTAAGAAACCAGTACAGCTTTACTTCAAGCGTTGCCCCGACAGCATGTCATAAACAGATTCTGAGTGGATGACAATCAGAGCATGTTGTAACAGTGACACTCAGGGAAAAGGAAAGCTCTGGGAATTGAGTGCTTTATTAAAATTGCCATAACAAAAAAAAGTTACTGCTGTCTGGGTGTCTTTGAAAGTCCACTTTTGTGTGTTCCCAGTTACTTTCCCTGCACAGATGATGGTGCTGGCTTTGGTAGCTGCATCTGCATTAGACTTGACAAAATGAATGAAATCAATATTCAAAAACCCAAACAATTTAGGGCAGATTTTTAAATGTCCAAACTTTAAAATGCTACTGCCAACCATAGAAACATTTGTTGAACATAAGCTTGCCTTACAGAAGAGAATGTAATAATTGGGAACAGAAGGATTCAGCATTAATGTGCTCACTACATTTCATATAATAGTCCAAACCTTTTTCATCTGTGAGCCCTTAAAGCCACAAAGGCCCCTAAATAGTACAACAACAACAGTACTATTCTAATTGTATTTAGCAACATTGCTCCTCAACTATTCTCGAAATACAATGTCTATGATGGCTTAGTAAGCTGTAAGTATGTGTTGCGAACATGACCGTAAAAAAATTTATGAGCATATTTCTTTATGTTAGACTTAAAATAAACATTTGGTTTCATACTCAGCATCCTAGATGAGAGCAAGAGTGAGTTTTGGCTTTGTTACTTGGCCACAGAATTCGGAGCACTTGGAAAGAGGCATGTTGATGAAAGCTGTGGGAATGTGCGGTTGCTCAGGCCTCTTCGTGGTACCTGCACTCACTGAGGACAGATTTCACTTTTTATCATATGAGAAAGTCATTTCCCCTGGGAGGAGCAGAGCAGGCAGTCAGGATTTCTTGCCAGTGTGCACAGCATATCATAAGTATAAAAAAAAAAAAAACACTCTGACCCTAGATGAATGTCATATAAAAAAGATATGTTTCCATGCAATGCTTTCCAAGGAGGAAACAATTCTTTTGCACATGGCACACTACATCTGAGAAAATAGCCTTTTGCATAGTGCAGTCCTATATTCCAACTCCTTGATTTATTTTGTATTGTGAGATCAGTTCTGCAGGGAGAATATGGGTCATGATCTCTGACAATGAGCCAAGTGAGAGCCAGTGATCGCTGCAACAGAGGAATGTGTGTTTGCGTCTAACTGCACTGGAATCCAAAACAAACTTCTCATGTCCCACTGAACCACTGCTGTGGTCTTCAAAACACGCCCATGCAGATCTATTCAAACTGATTTCTAATTGAATGACATATTGTCTTATTTGATATTTTCACTCCACCCTATTCTAAATTAAATTATGTGTGAATACGTTCTATATGTGTATAGCATGTTGGGACTGCAACTCATTTCACTGTGCGACTGTGTGTTGTACAAGGACTTATTTATTACTTTAAACCATGAAGACCTATGGTGCCCCAGGTCATGGCAAGTGTTTTTTCTAGGACTTTTTTTTTGCATGACCCTGCAATACTTTTTTTCCTTCTTCACTCATGCCAGTTTTTGCTACAAGAGTGTCTCTTTGCTTGTTTGGTAGAGTGGACAGGATGATCGATGGCAAGGCGGTCTGCCCTGTCTCTGCTCTGCCACCCAGCACGTCAGCTCTACTTAACTAATCAAGAGACACTGCCACGGCAACTCAGAATCTATAAACCACTGAATGTAAAGTCAGGAAATAACATCTCTTACACTGACAGAGAGTTACGTGGCCCTAGTCAGCTGGACAACAAGAGGGAGAGAGATTTGTAGGACCCACAGTCAAGTGCTTGTCCTTCGCTGTCCGCCTGTGTCCACTCCCATGGGTGCCCTGGTAGTGATGCTGTACATCAGAGGGAGGAAGGGGGCTCAGTTGGCCATGATGAATCCACTGTGTAATCATGCCACTAAAGAAACATATGGTTCAGAAAGAATGGAAGGTAGACAAGTATTGCGAGTTAATGCAAAATGTATTGTGAGAGAACATAAAACATATTGCCAGGTAAAGCAAAAGTAGTTTTGTCCTTAGGGGGCTTCACAAAGGCCAGAGCAGAGCTAAAAGAAAAATAAGTATTGGACTTGTACAATGGATGAAAGTGATTAGTAGTACTCCCCATGTGAATACAGAAAATTCATTTAATTTAAAAAGAGTTCATTTTGTCCTGCTCAAACTTCCAATAAAAGACTTGCTTGATGCCTCATACATGATTGGGTAGGTAGGGTTACAGGCTGGGAAGCTCCATTTTGCCATGTGTCATTAATGAGTAGGAGACTTCTGTTATACAATCACTATTTAAATTTGAATTAGCATTTCTGCCCACCAATGTCACGTTTACATTCGTACATGTTATAGGGGCGGCTGTAGCTCAGTGGGTAGAGCCGTTTGGCCAGTGATCGGAAGGTCACTGGTTCGATTCCAGGCTCCCCTGGGCGGGACTGAGCTACACGCCGAAGTATCCTTGAGCAAGACACTGAACCCCAAAACTGCTCCTGATGTGCAGTTGGCTCTAGCCTCTGCCATCAGTAAGGGTCCTGCAATGAGCTGGTGACTCATTCAGGGTTGTAGCCCTGGCCTCCGCCCAACGAGTCACTGGGATAGGCTCCAGTAATCCCCCTGAAAAAGGGGGACTATAACATCACCGCGACCCCGAGAGGGATAAAACGGAACGGA
>OMLP01046306.1:11172-31234 GCA_900302685.1 Spondyliosoma cantharus
ATGACTAACGTTAGATATCATGTTAAGATGTGGAAACTAATTTGTGTTAAATTGCAGGAGAGTAATAGCCTACACCAAATAACTCCTTTACACGCACGCACACATGCACGCACACACACACACACACACACACACACACACACACACACACACACACTCACACCCCTAAGTGTTCCCCATGCCACTGCATAGCAAACCAGCAGATCAGGCAAGGAGGCTTAGACTATGGGCAGAAAAACGCACTAAGGCAAAAACAGTAGCAAACTCTACTCACGGAAGAAAATGATGACCACACCGCCTCAGTGGAGTCCTATATACCAGAAAGACACATTTGATTTCATATAATGTCCACGGGAATAATGTGGACACTATAATAACCAATGATGCCTACATCTACAGGTGGTATCCACCTCGTCCCTCGCAACTCGGTATTGACACAGATATGAAAAATGCTGCTTTAACGCAGTACACCATATTACACAGACCTTGAACAGAGACTCTGCCGTCTGAACAGGGTTGTAAGCTGTGGTGAATTTGTGCTGTGGCGTTTCTGTTTCTGTGCTTGTTGTACTTTCAGAGGTACACTGAGAGGCTGGGCAGGGTTTCACCTCACCGGAGCTTCTGACACACACAAACACCTGCAGCAGATCGGCAATCAGCACCTGCTGAAAAGCCCTGGTCCTCACTCTACCTGCTGCCAGATGATTTCGTCAGTGCTGTGTGGTACACAGTCCCTGCTAGTGCACATCTCTTTCAGAGTTTTCTCTTGTTTTTCTCTGTGTATTTAACTAAAAGATCTACCATAGTGTTTTTGGTCTTTTGCTTTCAGTGATCTTGTTGCCTGCTTCTGGGTCCAACTACATCAACTAATTGTAAAAGGAAAGAGCCTTTGACTGCTGTGGGCAGGTACAATCAACTGTCTCACTGTTTCATCACTTTCAAATCGGGATGTCCCGATCCAATCTGCAGGATCGGGATCGGCCCGATATGGTCCTTTTTCTAGTGTTCGGGGATCGACAATTTTGTGGACCCAAGGCCGATTTTTAATTTTTTTTTATGTCAGAGCACAATTTGTGGCAGAAATCAGACTTGCACGTAACGTTACTCTGGCAAACCTGTGGATAAAATGTCTGCAGTGTGGAAATATCTTTAATTAGAAAGCGAAAGTAGTCCAGCATGTAACATCTGCAATACGACCGTTTCGCGAAGGGATAACAGAGCTGCACTTAATACTACAAATTTAACCACCTCATCTCAGTGGTAGAGGATCAGGGTTTTCTTCGTCATCTGGACTTCTTGAATCCCCGGTATGCCCTACCATCTCAGCATTACATTACATTAACTCCACTTTACAATGTGCCGGTAAGTGCACTAGTTTCGTGGGTCTCATACAGCAGAGCATGTAAAACAGGCAACTGTGTGAAATAGACAAGCAACATGCCCACTTCATTTTACGGGACAACATAAGGAATATGAAAAAAACAATGGATGATATGGAGGTACCAAGCATGGGCTGCGTCTCGCACACACTTCAGCTGGCTGTACACAAGGGTCTGCTGTCACAGTGCAGTGTCACAGACTCACCTGCTAACGCAAGGAAGGTAGTAGGCCAGGCATGTCCAAACTATTCCACAAAGGGCCGTGTGGCTGCAGGTTTTCTTTTCAACCAAGCAACAGCACACCAGACCTGACTCATTTAATCCTTCAGAAAGTTGATTGGTCAAACTGTGTGCTCTTGACAAGTTGGAACAAAAACCTGCAGCCACACGGCCCTTTGTGGAATAGTTTGGACATGCCTGTGGTAGGCCAATGTTGTAATAGCATATGCAGAATAAGAAAGAGCCATATGAAAGTATATACTTTGTTTCAACAAAATACAAAAAACTATTCAGGAACAGCTTGGATGCAGGTACTTTTTTTCTTAATGCAACTGTATTATCCAGGAAAATATTGGTTAAGGCTAGGTATTGGATCGGGACTCGGTATCGGCATTTACTAAATATTAAAGGACTCGGATTGGGATCGAGACATCCCTACTTTCAAATGTATGTGTATCTAAGTATTATGGTAAATATTTTATTGAAAGGTTATTTTCTGTGATTTGTCAATATTAAAATAAATTAAACTTAATATTAAACTATTTTTTTTACAAATTGCACCTTTACCAAGGGGAGTTATATTGTGGTCATTTGGTAACGTGGCATATGGTATCGCCCTGCCTCCCATCTCAAATCCTCTTCAGGGTCTAATCTTACAATGTTATGCTAACTCACTGTCTAAGCATTAGCTAGCACACAGCCCATACATTCTGAGTAAATCCCAACAAATGGCTTTGCTTAATGTTAAGATCAGAGTGATCAATGAGAGGAGAGCTGAGCAAACACCACTGCTACCCACCTAGGTTAATATGTGAAAGCAGTTCTTTTTGTATGATTATGTTTGGCAGGTTGGGCAGATCCCCTGAATGATTTGCCCCCCCCCCAAATTTCAAGTTTTTACTCCATGGCTGCAGCCTTGCCTGCAGCTATTTTTACCATACTGTATGTACACCTTGCACACTTGTCCTACATCTGGCCACCTGTTTTGTGTTTTTATGTGCAAATTCAAAACCAGGGACATAATTACTGTGCACATTTCTTTGTCAGTTCAGATTGAGGAATCTTCTATATGATCAAGCGACAGATGCTGTCACTAGTGATGACAGATAATTAGCAGCCAGTAAAATGCCTCAGTGGGCATAACAAAGCACAGCGATTTTTAAAACCTGGGGGTAATGAGAATTATCATCATGTTTAGACAGCTCATTTACAAACCAGTCATAAATCTGTGGAGGTTTCTTGATGTAAGCTGGAGGAGGAACACCGGGAAATGTCCTGTGTGTCATCATGTTTGAGGTGTTTCTGAGCTTTCCATCATGTAGACTATTGCACCACCTGACACATACAGCAAATACATACACAGGGTTTAATCTGCTGAACAAATATATATACTGTACATGAACTCAAAGCCCTACCAGAGCGTGGACAGACACATCAGCAGCTTGTGGCTCTGCTTCTCAAAATCTTTTCCAGCCTCCCTCTGATTCACAAATACAACACGTCCCCATATCTGACCAACAACTGTTGTCATGTGTTCCATGATCCAGTCGGTAGGTAGGTACTTCTGTGATTCTTGTATGTTGTCTTTCATACCAAGTGTTACACAACCCTCTCCAGGTCTCTAATCAGCTCTATCTTTATCACTTAGCTGGGGACGTTCAATCACCTTCCTCTTCTCTATTCCATCACGAAAAAAATCCTGCCCTGTCTTCATGCTCCTGCAGTTTATGAGAATGTTAACTCACCTCATACACATTTTCCACACATGAGGCTTCAGTCAAATGATCAGTAAGCAAGAACTGTTGCTGGTTTCGCTAGCTGGTAAACTAACACATGGGAAGTCTTCAAAAAATGTCAAACTTTTCACCATATCGCACCCATTTTATGATCAGCAGTCCATCCACAAGGAAATGACAGAGCAGTGATAATAAAATTGGCAATGGCACAGGCTTGGAAAAAATATCACCTGAGTCTGGAAGCATCATCAGAAGTGTTATAACAAAGTCATGGCTGCTTCACTGCTTCAGGTTACTTCACTTCACAGCAAAATCATTTGCACACTCTCAATAGGAAACTTGGGAAGCGACTCATTAAGTCATGCTCAGAAAATTTATGAATTTTACAATTCACCTGAACCTTTATTCCCTTATTTAAATCCCCCTACTGTATCTGTGTTGTTGTTGTTATAAACAGACCTTGGTGGACTATGTGTCCTTGCAAACTTGATGTAATGACATTGAACACATCACAATACCACCACATGTACCCACTCATAACTCATCAAATACAGCAGCTTGGTCAGTGGCCTTCAGCCTAAACTACGACAGTCTACCCTTTAGCCTCTGTTTAGCACGTGACCCTTTTTGATGACCAACACTTCATATAGTATGGTTATTGAACTGTTCATGACATTGTTTCAGTACAATCACAGTTTGGTTGGTTTAGCAACAGCAAGCAGAACTGACTCTGAGTAATCGGATTTCGGAATATGCTTTGACGCACACCTACAGGAGGGGGCCGCTCACACCCCTCAGTGCTGGAAAGTCAGGCCAGACGTTGATCACAAGATGCATGTTGCGGAAAAGACACACGGACAGCCCCACTAGCGCCGGGGGTGGCACCCCGGGGCACAGAGGCACACAGGTGGCTCGGAGGGTCCTCTTCCCTAGTTGTGACATCCAGACGGGAATGCTAGTTTGGCCATGGATTAAGAACTGGCGGTCACACATGGCAGGACAACGGCTTCCCCCATCTGTGTCAATTGGTCTAAGACTACCATGGGCAGCTACGGATTGCAGCCTATGTGGCTTGCACCTAACTACAGCTACTGAGGCTGCCCAACACATGCAGAGGACCCACCGACCGTATAAGATTAGCTATGTATGTGGGAAGTGCGCGGGCAACTTCCCCACTCAACGTAAAGCGGCATGCGACCTGCCCAAGAGTGGAGTGTCCTGCCTTAAGACCTTGGCTGGGAGGGGGTATCTTTGTGACCACTGCCCCCAAGTCCTTCACAATAAGGACCAAACACCCTGACAGCTATGCTGAGGGTAACAATAAGAGAAGTGAAACCAAACAAAGACCAACGTAGGGAGCTGCAGAGATCGCTTACCTTAGCAACCTTCTCAAAGTGCAGCGACTCACCCCAAAAGTCCTCTCAGAAGCAGTAGCACACTTGGAAAAATTATCTTGCGGGCAGGTGCGGAAGAAATGGAAGGCGATGATGGAAGGCACGGCAGATAAGTCCCCCGCCACACGGTTGCCCATGGCAGTGGACCTCTCAGGTCTAGACACAGCCATCCCCCCAACCCCGGTGGTATTGATACTTAAGCCCTGCCTAGATGGTTGCCTCAAGGCCGGGGGGAGATATGGGGGTAGCTTTGGAGAGCGACTGTGGTGCCCGGTCACAGATGAAAGAACCACACCCTGGGGGCGCCTTACCCTCTTTTGAGAAAGCGACGCTCCAGGTACACCTGGGTTCAACATAAATACTGGAGTGACAGAGCTGGTCTTGCGAGGTGGATACTCGACGGGAACGAGGAGTCCACCTGTGGGATTGAGCCAAACATTACCACAAAAACCTACTAGACCATATGGGGGAGAGAGGACGAGTTTCTGAATCTTGGACGATTCGCCGATCTCCCCCAGGCAGATATGATACCTATCTGCAGCTCACTCGCCCCACAAGAGGTCTTGAGAGCGTCAGCTCGCATGAAGTGCAACTCCATCCCCGGTCTTGATGGAGTCAGGAGATACGACCTGTTGCGGTGGGACCCGAAAGGCGAGAAGTTGTCGGATCTGTTTAATGTGATGATCTATTGCGGGAAAGTGCAAAGTTGCCTGAAACACAGCCGAACAACATTCATCTCAAAAACATCTGATGGTCGACTGATGGTCGACTGTTAGCCGACGTGAACCAGTGGAGGCCTATAACAATTGGACCAATCCTGTTGCGGGCCTTCTCAGGAATCCTTACCCAGAGGTTGGCCGAGGTCTGTAGGGTTCACTCATGGCAAAAAGGCTTCATGAAATCCTCCGGCTGTTCTGAGAATTTAGCGTTACATGATGGGATACTTCAGACATATAAGCGGAACAGGACACCGCTTAATGTTGTCTTCATCGACTTCGCCAAAGCGTTTGATACAGTCTCCCACAACCACCTCTGGGAGACACTGGAGCGAATCGGAGTTGACGATCAGCAGACTCATATCAAGGCTGTACCATCAGGATGAGAGGGGGGAGACGCAGTCTATAGAAATTCGCCGATGCGTCAAACAGGGTGACCCCATGTCCCCCCTACTCCTTCAATCTCACCATTGATTCACTGTTGCTACTGCTGGAGCGTGGGAATAATAATAGTATAATAATAATAATAGCATGTGTAGCAAGCAGTGTTGCCACAGTTACCTTGAAAAAGTAATCTAATTAATGATTACTCCTTTAAAAAGTGACTTAGTTACTTTACTGATTACATGTTTTTAAAAGTAACTAAGTTAGATTACAAGTTACTTTATTAGTTGCATTCAGCAGCTGCCGACAACACCCCCCACCGCCTCAACATAATGACAACCGGTTTTGCCAATACTCACTTTATTGGAAGTGCATTTTTAACAGTAACGCCAAGCATGGCATTGATAGTAGTAGGGATCTTGTTTATTATGGCATGAAACGAGGGCGAGCCAACCGTGTTTAATGGCAGCATTTCCTCTACAACATACCGCCCGACCAACTTCTTCAACTCTCCCCCACTTACTTGTTTTGCTTACTTGTTTTGCAAGTCCAGTTGGGACCTCCTGCAGAAGTCGAGGCCCTGGCTTTGCTCACAGCTCTCTGCTTAACACCACCTGGTGGGACTTGTGTTGGAAAATGACAAAAATAATATTAACACACAGTGACTTGAATAAGTAACTTTAATCTGATTACTGGTTTGGAAATATTAACGCGTTAGATTACTCGTTACTGAAAAAAGTGGTCAGATTAGAGTAACGTGTTACTAAGTAATATAAGTGAGATAAGTGACCTATAAGTAACCTAATGTGACATTCTAATGCCACTCAGACACAAGTTAACAGTTTTAGAGGTTTCTCACTTCAACATTTTAACAATCAACTGGATTATGCAATTTGTGAACATTTAATTTCAGAAAAAAGGTAGCAGCACTCTGGCCGCACTACACGTATGCAAGGGAAGCAAACCCTATTTTCCAGAGGGAAAGTCCACTGTATGACCCATCTGGCCACCACAGGAAGTGAGTGATAAAGGGCTGCACAATATACGTAGCCGGAATCTGAAAGGGCTGTAATGTTAATGATGCATCCAGTCTATCTCTGTCTGTATTAAATGTTTAAACAAGGTTGACTTGCTTTTTTTTTTGAACATCAGGTAGACTTCTTTACATGGAGCACTTATTTCTCTTTACAGTGACTGTGAACGGGGTCATCCCTATGTTCCCCGGAAAAAGGGTCTTATGTTCCCGGTTTTTCCCCAAAAGGGTCCTATGTTCCCCGGTCGCAATACATACCGGGGAACATAGAACCCATTTATTGAAAAAGAGTTCTAAGTTCCCTGCAATTCTTTAACAGGTCCTAATAATATTGTAGCGCCGACGAAAAATGAGATGAAGAGGCTGAGGTATCTTTAGAAAATCGGGACAGTTTTTATTGTCGCTACCGACACTGTATAATATATTTAATTTGAGATCTGTTTCAGATATAAGTGCTGTACGAAATATATAAATATTGAAATCTGTTTCAGATATAAAGTGCTATACAAATATGAATATATATATAATAGGATACATCAAGGCCAAACAAGAACCCGACTACCTTCATTGGAAAGAAACATAAAGCGACCAATAACCATGTGTGTAGGCTAAAAACAGAAACTATTGATTCTCTGATCAATTGAATAATCACTTGGCACACTTTCTTTTCAAAACATTACTTTAATTGTGAACTTGTATTGGACCTTAGGAGGGGAACACAGAACCAACACAGCATAGGTAGCTCAAGAAGACAGATAGGGCTCCTACTCCATAAGCAAGCAACCCATCCAGAAAATGGATGGATTTTTTTTAGGGGGATTTTTTGGGAAAAGCGGGGAACATAGGACCCTTTTTTTAAAAAAGAACATAGGACCCGGGGAACATAGTACCCGGGGAACATAGGTACGCTCCCCTGTTAATATGTAAACAGGGGACCTTTAAAGTTCACTTCATGAAAAATCATGTGATCACTTATGCAATCCTCATTCAGATGATTACGACTGCAATGGAAAATTCTCTCATGCTGCCATGGTCACTGTAGCTGTTTCCAAATTCAGGGGTTGCATCCTTCAAAGGACGCGGCCTGTTCCAACTCTTACCCTTATGTTACAATTTCTGCTGCCCAGGCCCGTGAAAATAAGAGTGAAAAGATAAGTAGAAAGTAAAAATATTTGACCTAGAGCAATTTTTGATTTTCTTTTTAATCCTGTTGATTCAGGAGGAAGAGGCGATCCGGCAGCTGGTATATCTCCTGTTTAGAGAGGACTGTAGGGAGGTAAACCTGTTATTTGATCCCACAGTAATGTTATCATTATTATCATTATTAAATCTGCGGCACTTGATCGCCTTTGTCATTTTTTTTTTGGGATTGAGCAGCGGCGCGCAAAGAATCTTGGGATATTGGAGGCTACGAAGGTGTATCCTGCAAAAAAGGGAAAAGAAGGCCGCATTTGAAGGAGCCTTTAAAGTGGGACAGCCTTCGCACGGCGTTGTGACGTAATTGGACTTCAAATGCGTCCTTCGAAGGATGCAGCCCCTGAATTCGGACACAGCTTGTGTTTATATCTGCTGTGTAACTGCTGCAAAACTAGTCATTCGTCTCTACTCAGTCAATTAATTTCAATTAATGGCACAGTGATAATTGATCCAACTCTCCTTTTCTTCCTCTAACTGACCATATTCATCTGAGAGTGACTGTATATATATACATGTATACAGATTCTACCATTCTCATTGCCAGCCATGTTCACTGTAAAGTCTTTATACATGGTTTTACATTTTGGAATGACTAGTGCAATGCCTGTTCAAACCATGCTGTTCAAAAATAGAACACAAGATGCATTACTGTTCATGAAAATGTTCAGCTCCACCTTGAAAAGATGTTGCGACCTAAAAATATGTGCGCTTGTGACCTTTTACTGAGCAACATCATTTTATTTTTCTCATTTGTACATTATTCAGCAATTATCTCTGGTCAATAGAGTTTTTATTTATATTGCTGCTTATACAAAATAAAGTATTTTTGTTTTGAGCAACATAGTATATCATCAGCGTGCGTGCGGCTGTGACATCTTTGATTACGGGCGGTACTGTGTTGTTGTTGTTGTGCATGTGTGAGTGCCGGCAAGACTCTGGAAAAACGAACATAAAAAAGTGCAGTGCCAGGGAGAATAAAACTGTCAAACTGAAGACGGAGTCCTGTCTGCTTTAAGGGTAACCAGCGATGCCTGTTCACACTTCAATAATACACCCCTGTACAGCACAGCTAAGTGTGTAACATAGACATCTGTTTTCATGGCTTTTTAATATGATTCAGAAACATTTGAATCAACAAAGGCAGTATAGCGATGTTATGCAGTAGTGTTCATTCAAGATTTATTAATATGGAATGTGTCATGTGCCAAAATAAATTCTACACTGCACTTCCCTGGGTCATCAGCATCAAACCTGCCAAGTGTTAAGTAGATGGCGAACGCAGACAGAGATTCCTTGCTTTATAGTTCGATGCATTATTATATCTCTTGAACCAAAAATGTATCTCTGTCAAGATAGAACAGAACCCGTGCAGAAAAGTAGCCCTTTTATTTTTTATTTAGGAAAGGGTTTTGGCATATACAGTATATATTGCATGTGGGCAACTGACTGATCAACAACTGATGATGAATGGAATTTAAATAATTGATTCTGGTGCCACTGCCAGTGTGTGGTTTAAAGATTGTTCACCGTGGACCTCTGTGGAAACATTTTAAATGGTTGGTTGTGGAGGTCCAATCCATCACAAGGGCTGCTGATCCAGTCAGTGGACAGCTCAGACACTTGCCTATGCCAGCTGTGATCGATCAATGAATGGATACAAGACTTCTATGTGTGTCCTGTGGTGGGATGTTGGCCATCGATCCTTTGGGTCCTGTGGGTTGGGGAGTGGGGCCTCCATGGATCGGTCTTGGTCTTTCATGTCCCACTGGTACTCAATCAGATTGGGATCTGGGGAATTTGGGGGCCATGGTTTACATATCGGGCTCTTTGTCATGTTTCTTGACTCATCGATCGACACAATTGCCAGGAACCAAGGTTTCCCTACAGAACACTGCATTGTACTGGATAATCAATGTTATTAACTTTGTCTGTTAGTGGATTTCATGTTTAACAAGTTGTGAAGTTAATATTACAACACTGGCTTAGGCCCAAATGCAGACTCACACTCAGTGGTAAAAGTTCAGAATCAGTCTTTAAATAAAGAGGTACAAAAATCACACAATAGAAATGCTAGGATGCTGTCACAAGAAGAACCTGTTGCAAAACATTAGGGCAGGCCAGGTTAGCACTGAGGATGCAAGCGCACAAGGGTAAGAAGTGCAGGACCTGAAATTAGACAAGAGGTGAGTATCAACATAAAATAGAAAGCACGAGACAGTCAGTACGTTTCCATGCACGCTCAAGTCGAGCTTGATTAGGCCATTTGATTGGACTAATGCCACTGTCCCATATAAGCACCAGGGGAGAATTGATTTATTGACGGAAGTATGTCCAAAACCACCACGGCAGGTGGCAATATGCACCATTTCAGTTAATTGCTACTGGACCTTCACCCGTTTGACCTATTACATCAAATACCAAACAAGTTAAGAAGCGACAAACAGGCTGCCCAGGGAACGGTGAAAACATGGTCCAAAATTGTGTATTTCTTGCTCTACCACTAGCCATGTTGATACCTTCGTGGTCGTGTTCTTTTGTTTTTCCTGGCTTCCTGCTACGGATTTATGCCATGGACAACTTACGGGTCAATGCCCGGCACAGGGACTGTGGTTCATGCATGAAAGAGAAAATCGACCTCCAACTCTTTCTGGGTAACTTATCTGGGACTAACATGTTTACATGGACTTTAAGGTTTAAGGTTTAAATTGGACTAACACCATAGTCCAACATCATGTAAACTTATTGAGTGAAACGTAAGGACAACAACAACGGTAACTTAACGAATGGGACGAGATTAACCATCTTGGTTATTTTAATCCAAACCATGATGTGCCCTGAACCTTAACAAGTATATTTCATGCCTAAACCTAACCAAACTGCGAGCCTACGACGAAGGTGTGGTATTCCTGTTGTTGCCATGCTGCAGAAGTATGAGGGACAAGAGCAGAAACTAAAATCAGTCTGCCTGACCTGTCACCCATACAGTAAACACAAGGACACTACACGTATTGTGCCAGTAAGGGTTTCTGTCAAGAAATGGGGTCCAGTGGCTCTTCATGCCAAAGACAAAAGGAAAAAATAGAACAAAAAAGAACAGAATGAAAAACCATGTCAAACAGAAAGAAGAGCCAAACTCTATTCCTGCTAAAGCAGACTCTGAATCAAAACGCTGATATTTCGACTTTGAAAAAAAGTAGCTTCACACTCCAGGCAACATCACTCACACACAGTGGTGCCCGGCCAGCAGTCCTCCCCCATCATATAGCTTATATTAAGCACACATGCACAGACACACAGAGGGCTGGTGGTTAGGCGGTGGCAGCGGGCTTTTGCCTGCGGAGCCGGTTGTCCGACGAACCTCGACTGGATCCAGTCCTACATGGCAGCCAGTGTTCTCGCCACTTTCATCACTGTCTATGTTTGACTCACCACCACACAGGACAAGAAAGTCACTGTACAGTACTCTACCGCCGTTTCAGCAACTTATTTGAGGTCCTCTCATCTGGCGCTCCGGATCATGATGAGGACTTACTGCATGATCTGGGTGCAACATTTTTACAGTAACAGTACAATACATTCAGACTTAGGGCATACAGCACAATGTAACAAATATTTTCTGTGTGATCCCCTTACTAAACAACTGTAATTTTACCAAGACTGTAAGTGCAACTGTTAATTAAAATAGCATTATTTTCATGTTTAATTACTTAATAATTTTGCCATTAAATGTTTAAAAACTTGACAAAAATCGGATTCTGTATCTTTACATGGTTTATATTGTCTATATAAGACTTTTGGGAGATTTCTCTGGTATTTTATGTGTATTTTATAGATTGTTTTGGTTATCAATACATTTCTTTTTGAATGATTAATCAATTAATTGACTGGCTGTTTTCAGCATGACTTAGAATGTAGGTCATACATACATATCCCAGTACATTATTGAATATAGCTGTACGTGGGCATATGTATATATAATTCATGTACAATCCATGCACTATTTATTGAAACCCATTCTTTCATGCACTATTCTACACCAGCACACTGTATAATCACTTGAGCTTTAAATACCAGCTGTATGCTTTTGTTTTTATCTGTTTACATTTTACAGTTTATTTGTTTACATCTATTGGCCCCATGTTTTTTGTCAGTTCTGTCATTACATAATTCCCACAACAACAAGATGTCAATGTTTATGAATTTTTAGAAAAAGCCTTTCCTCACTTTTGCCTATTCCCTTGTGTACTTCTGCTCAGCTTACTTCAAAACAACCATGGACACTACATTCCCTCGTACTTTCTAATTGGTTTCTTTCATACTTGTACACATGCTGTCAAGGCTGCCCTTCGAGGCCTCTAGTGGTTGAATGATCGTAAATGGATGCACTTAACATGTACTGTGCTACATTTTTCCATTTGGCCCATTTTTGTCAGACTTGTTCCATTATCAACCAACCACATGATGTAAATTTCACCACATCTGTCTCCACATGTTTCAGTGACACAGCCACACCATTCCTTGTAACCATGGAGACTAAAAGCATATGACTTTTTGTCTTTGTCAGAGCATTCACATGCCCACCCCTGACAGGACAAAGAGCATATTTTAAGATTTAAAAAGGCTGGCTGGCTTTAAACCAGGTTGCACAACACTCGTTCAAACACTGCATACAAGACCTTTTGATAGTTTACAAAGAGATTTGTGGAGCCCTGACGTCCTATTGTAAGACAAAAACAGTAGCCTACATATTATACAGCTCATCTACATCATATTATTGTGTTTCTTAACTGTTCACACACCATCATTCAGATGTGGACACTGGTGGTTAATAGCCATCACAACATCACCAAGGACACTACACACCCCCAGCACACACTGTTCACACTGCTACCATCTGGCAGATGCTACAGGAGCATGAAAGCCAGAACAACCAGACTTAAAAACAGTTTTTATCCACAGGCCATCAGGCTGCTATATGACTCTGTAACACACTCATGACAACTCTGTATACACAACTTTGCACTATATTCAATACTGTGAACTATATTCACCTGTGAACTACATTTGCACTATGTACATATCCAATGCATATATTATCCAATAATAATATTAATATCCAATGTATATATTTTAATATCCAATGTATATATTCAATATTCTTATATTTCAATGTCTTTCAGTGCCTTCTGCTGTATGCGTCTACATTGCACATGCTAACATGCTTTTTTTTGTTGTTCTTTATAGTTTAGTTTATTTATCT
Organism: Spondyliosoma cantharus; assembly: GCA_900302685.1. Classification (NCBI taxonomy): domain Eukaryota; kingdom Metazoa; phylum Chordata; class Actinopteri; order Spariformes; family Sparidae; genus Spondyliosoma; species Spondyliosoma cantharus. The sequence continues at coordinate 24,491 of OMLP01046306.1, forward strand.
TTTAAGTATATTTCGTGTGAAGGGAAACAAGCAAATTAAGAATTTCATTGCCCGGTGAAAACTAAGTGCAAAGAGAACACTGTTACATTGTTGGTTTCAAACCTCATTTTTGTTCATTTTAATTACACAGTTGCTCCCCCATGATTGAGCGCAGCTGTAGTCAGTTTAGATTCAGAGAAATTACAATAGACAAAAGATCTGTGACTCAAAACAACATGTCAAAACATGTCTGCCAGCAGCCAATACTAATTCAATTTAGTGTGCTTTTTGGTAGCATTTGACTCATTTGCAATGTATTCCCATGCAACTGAAAAAATGTAAACGTGAAAATTAAACTAGTAGATTTTTTTCAGTTTGTAAAATAGAAAGACAGTTTTACAAACTGTGGTTGGTGGATTTCAAATATGTGGGCATCAATCAGTCTTATGAAAGACATCTGACTTGCATTATGTGGAGTTTAGCATTCAGAGCTTGACTCAGACCTGGTCTACATGTACACAGGTATACACATATACACATTAGCATTCTAGGTTACTGAAAACTAATCTTTTGGAAAACTCCTCCATGAGTGAAGATATTCAGAAACTTTAAAGTGTTCTGAAGTTACAGCTAGACATGAAGTTGTAGTGTGTTTCATTTGAACTGGGAAGTCAGAATTTCGAGTTCTTAGTTTTCAATTTCAACTGGAAAAGCCCCTGAAGTCAGATTTCTGAGTCGCATGTCACCAACCCCCAACCTCAAAATCCAAGATGGCTGCTCCACTTCTCAACAGCTGTGAAAGCTGTAGGAAAAAACCCTTTAATAGCACTTATTTGTGTCTCATTAAATCAGTTTCAGTGCGTGGACATGTTGCTTTGGTGTTTGTATGTGCAAAATACCGGGTTATGGGTTGATATCAACCAGTACTGCTAACCGTGAGTAACAGTGGCTAGAACTAGTATTTGGACATGTTGTGCTAAAACATTTGCTGTGTCTCAATTAAGGGTCTGAATCCTTTGAAGGCCAATTGAGTCACTACGCTGCGCGAAGGCTGTCCCAATCCGGCGGCTCCTCCAAATGCAGCCCACAAATGCAGCCTTCTTTTCCCTGTCTTTGGAGGATGCACCTACGAAACATTCAGAGAAACTGATTCAATTTGCTCCTAGACATAATCACTCTGCTTTTGGACTGTTTTCTGCCTGTGTCCTCATGTTGCCCTCAGAAAGACAAAAGCTGCCGTGTCTCATTTCAGGAAACTGGCGAGATGCTGTAAAAAGGATTAGGCTGGATATTTTTACTGTGCGGTAGTATGCGCTGAAGTGATATGTTTAATCTCTCTAGCAAGTGATTATGTGGCGTTTAAAGCTAGATCCAGATTTGTCCCCTATCATTCAGTATGTTTATCCATAGATGGACATCGTTTTGCAGCTGAGCTGATTTGGACCCATCTGAAGATTTGAATTGCTAAAATACCTCTGTTGTTGCTCATGCTAAGGCCTGTGGCTCACAGTGACAAATCCAGATGCTCTGTTCCAAATGTTCCCCTAAGATTTAGAGCATCCTGTCGCCTGAAATCGAGGCAAGAGCAAACTATCTACTAACAGAGATGGAAAGAGAGATCTGGTGATATTGAGGACCTGTTGTATATATGTGTTTTAATTGTAATTTATAGACTTTCATATATATATGTCATAGTTTGTTACATTTAGCTGACAAGTGACCTGTTGTGATCATGAGAAAGGACTGTTAGAAGCTAAGGAGAAAGTGGAATGATGTTTTGGTGCCGGAAAAACTTTTAAGGGATAAGATAAAGGTTTGTGATAAAGAGTTTTGATTAGTGATTTAACCCTATCCCCTACAGTACCTTTAAGATAGCTGTTTGCCTAAACATGGCCAAAGCTTAACCATTACCACTTCATCTACACAATGGACCTTCGTCCTATTTTAAGAAAGATGATTTTTGAGTCTCACTACTAATTCATCAAATACTGAGGATTTGATATTGTAGTTCGGGTCAGTCCCCATCCCAAAGTGTCAGTAGTTGAAAATCAACTACCTTACAAATAGGACCTTCAACTAGAATAGCAACCAGCAGAGTGCGTACCTCCACAAAGATCCAAGGTCAAAACAGTTCCCTTTTTTAATCCACCAATTACTTTCATCAAGATCCAGGCATTATTCACTGAGAAATTGAAGTAGGAAAGTAAGAACAATTGTGACTGTCCAATCCTACAATTCCAAGGCCTCAGGTTTTGTCAAGTTGGGAAACCGAGAGTGTCATATTTGATGAGTTGGGAATAAGACTCAAAAATATACTTTTCTGAACAATTGAAACTCTGGACAAAAATGTCAAACACGCCCTATCTCACAATGTTAAAGAAAGTGAAAAAAAATAAAATAAATCCTGGATCTGTCCCTTCATTCCTTCCAAAACCCTGGACAGGCTCCAATATGTGTAGAACTCTGTTGTCAGGGTCCTCACACGCACCAAGCCCTGGCAACACATCACCCCCACTCTCATCCATCTTCACTGGCTCCCAGTTAAATCACGCATCACTTACAAAATTCTCCTCCTGACCTATAAATCTCTCCATTCCCTTGCCCCCCAATATCTGTCTGACCTCCTCCATCCCTATACCCAGTCTCAGACGCTGCGTTCATCAGGCACACACCAGCTCTCCATCCCTCACACCAAACTACAAACCCTCGGCGACAGAGCCTTCTGTGTGACAGCCCCCACTCTCTGGAACACTCTCCCAGCTGAAATCCGCAAACTGACTGCTCTGGAGACTTTTGAACGAGACTTAAAAACCCATCTTTTTAATAAGGCCTATCAGCTCTAGATCCAGCCCCTTCAAATCAATCACCTTTTCTATTTCTTTATCTTATATGTATTTTTTGTTTATCCATTTATCCTTTGTTTTGTTTGTTCCACTTTGTTAAGTGTCCTTGGGTACCCTGAAAGGCACAATAAAAATAAAATATTATTATTATTATTATTATTATTATTATTAATAACACATTTTATTCAAGAGGTGTCAATCCAATCATTGGGTAACCTTTATTGTCTAATGTTTTAAATCTTAGGTGTGACAACATAACACTAAATGGAACTAAGTCTCACTTGCACTACTATCTATTAAAAATAAATTAATAGAGACCTCAGGATTTTTTGTTGCTTTTTTCTGTTATACACAACCATTGTCTCAAACCCAGGTACATACCAAACCATGACTTCTGTATAGTGTCCCACCCCTACTCACAACTGGTTACAAACCACTCTGCACCTCTTTTGTGGAATAGTATGTTCTCCAGCCAAGTAGGGTTATATCAAATCGGATGGTGCGACACAGGTAATATGATAGATTGCTCCATTTTGGACTCCTCTGAAGGTCTGCACTATCAAGACACTATCAAGACAGTTTGCAATCAACAGCACAATTGCTTATCAAAGTTCCCCTAAGTTAAACTTGACAATTAACGCTAAAACTCAGAGTATACAGGAAGTCCATGGAAAATGATTTGAATTTGAAATTATGCCGTTTTACATGCTGAAATGACCAGGCCTTAAAGCAATAGTTTGGCAGCACAGAAACATGTTTTGTACATATGCACAAATTATGGGTGCAACTTCCGGCACACCCTGTCACTTAAAACTGACTGGTATTTTCCATGTTAACAGGACACAAATATTATTCTTTTAGAGGAATTGGTACGGCGTATCATTCATACATGAAGATCTAGGTTAGCAACTTTCTTACGTGAATACTAACATGATTGTTATTTCCTCTCTTTCTCCCTAGGAAACGGGTGGATGAGACCGAAGCAAGAGGCTGGTTGGCTTAACTGAGCAAACAGGTTTACAGTGCATACCATGCAGGATTTTTTTGTTATTGTGACTTTGAGTGTAGTTTAGCATCACCCCTGGCCATGTTCAGACAGTCATAGACCTGTAGCTCTCAGTAACGGATGAGAGGTACGTTTATATGTGACAAAGTCACCTGACAGAAACCTATGAGGGAAAAAGTTTTCGGGAGGTCATGGGACACTTTGACACAAACATCCAAACTTTGACCAAAATTAAGATTGTTGGGTTAGGGTTAGGGTACATTAGAAACGCAATATATATAATGAATGATATTGAAACCTTAAACTTTTGGGGTAAACCGGAGTAACAGCCTGCCTGCCCCTGTCTAAAGGAAGTAAAGTTTGGCTACCACCACCTAACTAATTAGCACATTATAGTCTATGATGGTTGTTTGATCCATAAACATTTTTAAGCAGTTTTTGTTTAAACAGGGGACTCTGTGCTAGACTCACCCTACATTTACCTCAAGTTTAAAAACATGAATGGCCACTGCAGACAGATGACAACATACAGTATGTCGTTTGAATATTATCTCACTGTGGATATTTGGATATCATTAGGTTTAATGATATAGTGAGGATACTGGTAAATGCCTCATCAAAGTATATTACACCCTAACCATTAACTACTGATGACATTAATTGTTATTCATAATTTTAAAAGGCAAAATGTGAAGAATATTTGTGTGAGAATTTGGGCCTTTTTAAAGACAAAAGTGTCTGTTTGCTCTGCCTCTTATATGCACCAGAACAAATACTAGAGCAGCACCAGAGGAGGAAAACTTAAAGTCATCTCTTGTAAAGATTATTTTAATATTGTATTCAAAAAGCAAGTAAATCAAGGCTTACTAATGTTACCAAGAAGAGTCATTCTGGTGAATAAACAACTAAGAAACTTAAGACAGACAATCAAAGTGATCTTTTGGTCTCATAGTACCTTTCTTTGATGTCTTACAACCATTTGAGACAGCATATTTTTATTGCACTGTCAAATCAATAACAGGCAAATCGTTGTAAATATAATTTAGGCTCCATGAACTTCCAGCAATAGTGGACTGGCTGCAGTGTTTGCAGTATTGACAGACTTCAAGACTCCAAGTGGGAGAAATCAGTGACCACAAAATATTTCCATATGTTGTAATTGTAATTATCAATATTCCACTCTTTTCCAAATTGACAGCTTGTATGTATGGCATTTCATATATGATTAAACACAGCATCATTGCCCATGACCTCATATGAGTAGGGTCTGCTGTCAGTGTTTCCTGAGAAAAGTCTTAGTGATGCAGCCAGAAAATTTGTTTCATTTTCTTGTGTGTGTGTTATTTCTTTTTAATGCATAGTGTGTAGCATGGGGTTCTTAATGGCTGGATCCACAGTGCTGCATGTGATTTTTTAGGGAATAATGCCTTTAAGTAACAAGGCAAAGACATGCTGGAAAAACTGAAAATCAATCTGAATCGTTTCAGGTCAGAGTGTAGACTTGTTAAACCTGACAATGCTGAAACACAGCAAACCCTTTTACAGCCTCTTGGCACATCTTGGCAGATATTTCTTAGGAAGCCCTCTTTGAGTTGAAACTCCAGTCAATCAGTATCAACTGAGTAAACAGGGTAGTTGAAGCTTTGCATTTTCTTTACTGTTGTGCAGAATGAAGACTCAATAAAGTAAGTGGGGCTGTCAAAATAGTACATTTTCACTGCACAAGTATTGTGGTAAAGCATTAGGTTGCTGACTGCAGTGATGACTCGTGAGGTTAGCTATGATTCTTTCTTGCCATCACTTAATCTCCCTGATCGCAGTCTTCTTACAAAATCCAAAAGTATTCCCACAAACTGAGTAACTAATGTTCTTTTACAAAGTGTCTTCTCCTCAGAACAATGGGCCTCATTCATGAACCGTTCTCACGAACAAATTTGTTCTTAAGTCCCACTTACAAAGATTTTACGAAGATTGTGGAATTCATGATTTTTTTCTTATCCAGGATTTATTCTTAGGTAAGAACAAATCCTACAACCACTCAGGAGTACTCTTACGCACATTTCAGTTGTGCGTTTTCACGTGTTTTTTTCTCTGGTGCAGTTCAATAAAATACAGTATTACAGTGATAATTCTATCATATTCATTTATTTATTTATTTATTTATTAATTTCATATTTTTGGTAATTTACAGAGAATTTTAAATTTTAAAATAAATTAAATGTGCCGATGATTTAACATTAATCAAGTAAATTGGAATGCCATCAATTAGTAACCCCCCCACCCTATTTATACGTGGCATTTCTCCATCGAAGGCCCGCAAAACAATGGCATATTGCTGCTGCAAGAGATTGCTGATCGTGCCCTACGGAGGGAACGAATGTTTCGGGATCACATAGATCTTTTTTCAGAGAGCAATGAGTTCCTCTTTGGACGCTTTAGGCTCCCACGACCGGTTCTTATAGATCTATGCAACAACTTGGAGCAAGCACTTCGGAGCCACACACTTTGGCCCAACCCTGTCCCCCCGCATGTGCAGGTACTGTCGACCCTCGGCTTTTTGGCCACTGGAACATTTCAACAGGAGCTGGGGGACAGGTTGGGCATATCACAGCCATCCATTAGCCACACTCTCCCTCGAGTCGTGGATGCAATAAATCAACTGACCACACAATACATAAAGTTTCCATACACAGCAGAAGATCAAGTCACAGGCAAGAGAGGATTACATAACATCGTTGGCCTCCCTAACACCATTGGCGCAATAGACTTCACGCACGTATACATTAAGGCACCCTCTCCAGACCCCTTCCCATACCTCAACCGTTCGATAAACGTACAACTTATCTGTGACTCAAATAACCACCTACTGAACGTGGTCTCCCGGTTCCCAGGATTAGCACACGACTCATATATTTA
>OMLP01046307.1:8974-24411 GCA_900302685.1 Spondyliosoma cantharus
GATTTTCTTTCTATTCAGGCCGGACAGCACGGATTGGTCAGCTTTTTCTCAGTCCTGCAGCTGCCACAGAGGTCTGATTATTTTCACTCCTTTTTCTGAATACACAATGTATTGACTACTCTCAGGATAGAAGGACCATTTCACCCAGTATAACAAAATGTGTTTCTGAACAACATTACAGACCCTAGCTTTAAAGCTGGTACAAGGAACTTTCATTTGTTGTTGATTCTGGCGGCCCCTGTGGACGGAAATGGTATGAGCTGTTGGCAGGATGCAAGTGGATGAAGTAAGTAGCTATTTGTGGCTATGGAAGATTAATAACCGCAAAATGATGATGGTGGCACAAAATAAACTATGCTTTTGCTGATGAATACACTTTCCTGATTTTCTCAACCATATCTGATCTCATTCCTTGATGTCCAAACCATACAGCATGTCTTGACATTGGTAATTTCACAGTCAGTGTTGACAGGACTGCACTGAGTGTAAAATCCAAAAGGTTACATACATAGCTGTTAATCATATTTTTAAATGCCAAAAAAGTGTGCCAAATGGTGTCAACATAATGGGATGTGCCTATTTCCTTCCTGGTATAACCTTGGATGACTTTCAATGTCTGCTGCAATGTTTCTCAGAAGGAAACATGGACTTTGTTTTGCAACAGAAGGATTTGTTCCTGTAAAAACTGCTGCTCGGATTACCAAATGTCACAGGTGTCATCATTGATCACGACTGAAATTAATGTGACCTGTCAGTCAACGAAAAAGGTTTATTGTGGCCCTTAGGGGCCGCAATGGTTATTACACAATTACAGTATACATTGACAGTGCCATTAGAATAAAAATGTTGTGCATGACTGAACTGATAAGGTTGAAACATGTTTAGAGCATGAATGTAAACAGCAAATATCATAACTTAACTCTTCTTGTTAAGTTTGATTCTTAAGTTCAGACTAATTGTCTTATTTAAGTGTCCAACATAAAAAGGCTTCACCCTCTGAGGGACGTGATTGTCATTGGTAAATTTACTGAAGAAATTAAGAGTTTCAACAGCCCAAATACTCATAGCACATTTTAAGGATATATAGTTGCCAAGGCATCTTTTCTCTGAATCGAAGTCTTGGACGGATGACCGACAGACAGACCAACCTACCAATCCACTGAGAGGTTCAACCATCAGAGGAGAATGGGAAACACTGGGAGTGATGAAAGGCCAGTATGTGACTCAAAGGCCAAGTGTATTTTTGCCAGCATGATTCAGCAGATTATTCCTGGCCAGGTGAAACCCTCACCGACAGATCCTTTCTCAGGAAAGACCATTCTGACATGTCACGGTCTGATTAATGATGGCTGAATTCCATTTAGCAGCTTAAGTTCCAGGTTCCTCGTATTGTGCACACTGGTTTCATTTCCAGCACTGCTTTGTTTTGCTTGAGAATGGAGCCGTCGTTAACGTATATCAGTGCTTTTGCTTCTATGTCTGCTGTGACAAACGCCCATTGGATGATGCCTTGCGTGGGAACGAAAAGCTAAAACGATTTTCATGCATGTGAAGTCACCGTCCTCCCTCGTGGACCAGTTAAAAGAAAATCTGGAAATCTGTCGTAGGAGATCACATTCATCACTGAATCAGGGCTTGTGGGTAGAGTAACAAATGCATATGATGATTTATCACGAGATGCTTTGTTTTCTTTTGTGATTTTTAGTTTGCTTGTGGCAGCAAAATGTTACCCGCGGAAACACTGGATCCCTTCCCTGTGCCTGCAGGCCATTACAGCGATTACTCCAAAACAGCCTCAACTAGGTTGGAGCGTGCAGAGAATCTCCCCACAACATGATGTGATTATTATCATATTCTCTGCCCCTCCAATGTTAAACCCCAGTTGGTGTCGATATCAAGCATACCTGATATTAATTATACTAATGTTTTAAATCCCCTAACTGCAGCTTCTCAAGCTCTCAAAGCGATGTCTCAAACTTATCTACAATATGTCTGGTAAAATCATATTGTTAAATTGTATAAACATTGATGTTGATTGATCTTTTGACGAGAAGCGCTTCGTCTTTGTCCTGTGTGTCTGCATGGGTCTTCAGATCTAAGTATTATCTGTACAGACGGGATTCAGGACAGCATCCAGCCAAAAATACAATCAAAAGTCTGGCTCAGACGGAACCTGGGGACAGATTTATACAGAGGAGATCTGGATGATTACACACCATAAAAGTTCTTCGTGAATGAGATTGGAAAATGCCTTTCACACCAGCCAATAAATCAGCTATAGGATACAGTAGCCAATGTTGGAAATCACATTGAAATGTAACATAAAAGAAATCGTTTTATTTTATGATGCAAGCGGGCAGAGATGTGTGGCAGTACTCATCGTGAGATACAACATGCTGCCATATGTTCACGGAACTAATGCTGCAGCGTTTCCAAGAGGAACAACTACGGCATGTATCTATTTTTTTTTTTTTCCAGTAGCTACAATGAAGGTGGGTGCTTGTAAACGCATGATCCAAAAGTTGATAGAATAGAAAACGGCCGGCGAAAGTTGGCCCAACACTTTAATTACGGGTCTGTGACGGGACTCAAACCCAGGCCTCCTTGCATGAAAGAAAGCTATAAACACATGAATCTATTGCTCTCCCTGACCTCCACATCTTTATGTCTGCTTTGATACAGAGAGAGCGCACAACTTCCAACCTTGGCACTGAGCTGGCTTTGGATTTATATCATGAGGTGCAGTGTGGTTGAATATGAACTTAAACCCTAGGGCACCATCTGAATAGCTCCAATGATCATCTCCATGTGAGACAACTAATGCGTCTTTTGTGTATTGTGTTTATTTTGTTTATTTTTTTGCAACTCTCCCACAGCACAGTTCAAAATCATCTACCGTAGATAAATGTATAGACAATCAGGTACAGTTAGCTGCTTTGAATCAAAGCATCCATGAAGTTGCATTTATCTAAATCTGTTTTTCCACCGTATGACGACGTTGCTATACGTCCACTGATTACAAACAAGCTGTTATCGGACCTGCTTTGCATGACCTCGACTTATGATTACATGCTTCCCTCAAATTTATGCAAACACTGCCGCGTTGTGCCAACATAAACATGGCTCTGTATGATTTCACAGTGTTTGCCGTCTTTATCTTGCGCCGGTGGAGAGCGGCCGCTTGAATGGACTGTATACATTCTCTGATTAAATCCTTACATGAGCGCTCAGCTTTACTTTCAATATTTGATCAGGTGCGCTAAATTCATGATTCATGAATCCGTCGGGTGCCTGTCTCGAGGAGGAGGCCGATTGTCTGAGGCCAGCTGGCAAGTAGCTAAACAGCAGCAGCAGCAGCAGTGGAGAGATGATTCAAGAGCATTAACTGACTCTGACCTGACAAGCTCACCTGTGCGTGTTGTGTGCACTCGCTTGTGTACTTGGCTAACTGGCACCGCTGCTTGTTATCTCTCTTTACGTGGGAAACATCCTGATATTTTACGACTCTTACTCTCCGAGGGTGTGTGCGCGTGTTTGTGTCTGATTGCATTGCATCCCAAGATTAGCTGCTCGGTTGCTTTCATCTCTCATTATCACGAACACACACAAACACACACACACACACACACACACGCACTCACATGCATAAAGAAGTGGAGATATGAAGCCAAGTAAAATAGAGAAAACACCCAGTGGGTGCTGAGCCTCTCATCTCATACAGTGAGAGATGCTGCACGGCACGAAAACACACCTTTTTTTTGCGGCCAAACAACTTTGTGCACGTAAAAGTAAACAGGGCAATGTGTGTTTAATAGCCCAACATACTGTGTGTGCCACATCCCCTCACACTCTGGCACACAACTCGCATCCCCCGGTCTCTTTACAGGGCACCCTACGGCCACTGTCATGCGCCGAGGGCAGTTTACGATGCATGGGAAAAACGCAGCATTGGCACCGCACCCAACAGCTCAGTTACTACTGGGAAATGGTGGCACACTGGAAGTGCACAAGGAAGAGATCGCCAAGCTCCTGGCATCCTCGGCTAAACGAGTGTTTTAAGTGTTTTGTCGTAAGGAGGACAGAAAAGCAGCAGGGTGAAGGGTGGCTAAACATTAACCACGGCTCACGTTAGGTAGAAGCAATTATTTGGAGACGTAACGTTCACCAACGGCAGCGGCTAAAACAAACAATCCTCTCCCCATATCCTGTGCGAAAGGTAACAACCGTGTGAACAACAACAAATCGGCTACGAGCTCTTTTCCATGGAAGTGGTGTCACGCCTGCACCTCCACCCACAGCTATTGTCAGGTCGCAGTCAGGCATTGGGAATGTGTACACAGGGGATGCACTGCATGATGGAGATTTATTGCCGTGTGTGTCACTTGGGTGCAGACAGATGGTTGGGTTAGCAAAAGAATCATGAATAAACTGAATATGCAAACAGTCAAAGATTGGGATCAGTCTTGAAGTGAAACTCTCGCCCAAAAGTGAATGAAGTGTTATCAGTATCGGATGATAAAGGCTTTAAAACGAAGCACTGGCATCGACCTGAAAAGAACATGACTGGCCGATAAGATGATGCTTTTATTATTCGCATACGTCCCAAAACTTCGACTAAATAGTTTTCATGTTTTGCTCAGCGAATGTTGCACATTTTGAAGAGCACTGTACGTCTCTTTTTAGCAGTGGACCGTGTTGATAATGAGCAGAGCATAATGTCCACTCCATATTAGCAGATGCTTGTTTTGTTTCCTGCAAGACGGTCAGAAATCTGCATTGGCAATTGGCCTCAAAATACCAGATATTGGCCAAAATCCAACATCGAGCATCCTTATTTCAAATTATTTATGCACAGTTTTATCTTCCTCACTCATTTACCCCCCTCCTGTTTCTATCCAAGCACAGACTTTGTAAAGTTTCAGTGTTTATATGTCAGTGTCAGGGTTTAAGCGGAAGCCAGTTGACTGGCGTGTGTGTGACGCGTTGGGAAAAAGTGTGTCAAATGATGTATTTTTTGCTTTTTTTACAATACTGATATCATCTACAAAACAAACCCGGTTCCGCCATTGACACATTTATCTGTTTCCTACATCTGCTCATAAAAGGCCTGCTGACTCATATGTCCCTTGTTGCCTCGTGTAGCTCATCCTCTACCCTCAACCACTACGAGCCCAGCATGAGGGTTGACTGACCGGGTTAAGTGATGTCATCGGCCGTTCATCTTACAAATAAGATGTCTGTGATTATTCACCAGGCTTTGTTGCTCTGCAGGCTTTTTTTTTTTTTATGGTTTCTGTTCCGATGACCCTCATACGTAACCGTTTCCTGTTTGGATGCTCGCCGATGATATCATGGTCTGAGAGTTTTAAGAAGGGCTGATAAGCATTTGGAGGTAAGGAGGTAAACATGTGTTTACGCGCGGGTCGGGGTGAAGGGCGATGCTGGCGTGAGAACGAAAGGTAATGCCGGGTTTTTCGCTGTGTGGCGTTAAGCAGGGCAGAGTAATTGGGGTGGAAACGTGTCGGCTGTGAACAAAGAGGAAATGCTCAGAAGCATTTGGAGGGGAGCATGGCTGAGAAAAGGGAAAGCTAATGGGCCACACACGCACACACATAACCGTTCACATCACTACTTAGAATGGTGGGAAGTGTTGAATACCTCAACGGGGATAAAGGTTTAGTGCATGTCCAGTGGCAGTCCGGATGAGGTCAGACGACTTTTTATGACTAATCTGGCCTTTCAGCCAAACACATGATCAAATCACACCTACGATTATGATGAAGCGAGCGGTGATTTACCTAGATTTGGCCTCGCTGCCAGCTGCAGTGGTGAGCGGAGGCTTGCCGTTCTTCCTCGCCTTCCTGTGTTCTAGTCCTAAATCCTGAAGAAACCTTTGCAGTGAGTCTGTGCGGCCACAGCAGTGACTTTTATATCGCCAGTGGAAATAAAGATTTTGTTCTGAAGCCTTTGAGTAAAAGCTCAAAAAACACATAGCAAAAGTTTATTTCCAAAAATAGGTATGCACGCAAATGATGTTTAATGGAGCTTGCATGCTAAAATTACAGCATGGAACGTCGTGGCAGGTAGGGTCATGTCACCTGTGGAGCACACTGCCTGTTTTAGTCGTCGGTGATGGCTGAGTTGCTGAGCTGCTGCTCACTCCTCTGTTTGTCCGCATAGCAGCACGGCTCCTGCCAGCCCTATCTTTTTACATGGAGTTTGCTTTTGTTAATTGCCAATAAATATTATGACGTGTTTTTCCTTTACCCCCACAAATGGAGGGAGAGAAAGCGAAAGGGTGTGCACAGGAGGAAAAAAAAAAAACGGCCCTTCACCTTTTGTGTGTATTTTCCTCACGTCCGTGACATGTTGTACAGACACAGGCGTTAAAACTGTCGTGAGACGCCGGTGATACGACTCTCTACAGGTCCTTTTCTGTCTATTCTTTTGCCGAGAGCTGTGCACGTGTCGCAGGAGGACTCAGAATCTCCAGGTGACTGGTGGCGTGTCTGCTCTAACTCGATATAAACAGGAAAACATTCCGCCATTCGAAGGCAGTGTGTTCAGCCCATGAGGCACATTGATCCAATCAGTCTGGCTCCTTTAATCAACCGTTTACTCACCCCGTCCCAAGAACTTCAATACCTTTGAAACTGTGGCTCACCAGACCAGTATTTAAAACCTGTTAACACCCAGATTACTAGTCTATTTTTGACGGAAGTGGCATGCAGCTGGGCACACACCACTATCATTGTAAATACACATTTCTAAGCTAAACAGGTGCAGCAACAGTAACCATAAGAGAAGCTGTTGAAAAGTAACCACCCCCCCCCTCATTTTGTCTCGGTTGAATTGTTTTCCCTTTCTCCCGCCTGCCATTCAAGGAGTATGTTCACACTGCTTCGATCGGCCAGCGGTGGCACAAAGTTTCCTTACACCGCAATCTAGGTGAGGTGAGGCGAGACAGCTGTTGACAGGTTAAGTATTTAATTAGGAAAGCTGTTGACAGCTGTGCACACACTGATACTGCGTCGACAGTGGTTCTGTTTCCTCGTCCTGCATATCTGTGTGACGATGACACCGACGCTGACATTCGTTACAGATAAGCTCCACATCGGCTGATCGCGGTATAGACTATCTCCGCCCGTTTAGTGCATTACATACCTGTGGTGAGCTCAGGACCGACGGGACAAATTAATGAGATATGAGATGCACCTCATGTTTCCTGTTTCATATTTTGTGTCATCCCATCCTCATGTGACCTAGAGATGGATTGTTTCCATAAGGACTTTTTAATACTGTTAATTCACCTCAGAGCAGAACCAGAGGGATCGCAGAAGAGTTAAAAGCGTGGATAACCCAACGATCAGGTTACACTCTAACATCGAGGCACCGATGGCACTTTTTCAAGTGACGCATGCTCCGTTACAAATGGATAAAGCTGTGTTAGGAGAAGGAAAACAAGCATCTCAGATTAAACAAGAAACAGTCTGATGCACTGGAAAGCCAGAAGGTCTGTGGATTGGGAAATGTGGTCAGGACTTGAACTTCTTGAGAGAAGTGTGTTTATCTGTTGCAGTTACTGTAAAAACAAATCTTAGTCAGTCATACACTGTACAAGGATGACATTTTGAGACTATAGTCGGCATACAATTTCTCTCAAACGTACATACATGCGCGCAAATATGTCCATTAACTCCTTGTGCTTAAAACACAAGAGTTTACAGCATTACGTTCAGAGCTCAGGCAACATTCACATTCACACCCACTATCACTGGCTTACTAGTGAAATGCTCACACTGTAGAGGCCGGCTGTCATTACGAACAGCACTGCGTCATTGCAGGCACATTTTAAACAAATGAAGACATTTCTTATGCTCGGGTGCCCAAACTTTTTTTTTCTTGGCAAACCAGTGCAAAATAGTACTATACAGAAGCCCTGAGGTCTGGTGATCCATTTAAGAATAGATCAGAATTTATTTTGAAAGCATCTCGCTGTGACCTGAAAACCTCTGTGTTCTTATGAATCATGTGTGTCTGCCTGTTGGAAGTGTGCCTGCATGGTTTTTGCTGAACGTGATGAAAATTATTTACTTAGTACCTGGCTGATAAAGGGCAAAGGGTTTGTTGTCATATCGCTTCATGACATGTTTAATGTTTAATTCAGATCGCGGTAACTTTTACAGATTTGTACAGTTTGATATAGCATGTTTGAGCTAGCGGGAACACTAATTAGCATTAGCATTAGCTCAGCTATCCTACTGGTAAAGAGGAACGGAGATGAGGTGTGTTCGAAGGTGTGTTCGAGAGTGTACAAGGTTCCTGAAAAAAACACTTTGGACCATCAGTAGAGACTCTGACTATCACTCAGCCAGGGATGCTACATCCTGCACCTCGCACGCTGTATCAGCAGTGGGGCTAGCAGGGGACCGAGCCTTCCACAGCGGTTGCCAATAAAGCTTTGTTTGAGTCCATCAATCCATTATCTGGAATCAATTTGCCTTGACTTGATGTGCAGGGTAACCAATCAGGTGTTAGGATCCACCCATCGACTTTGATGGGTGAGTTTGACAGATAGAATAAATTCATGAAGTGCTGCAGCACAGGACCATGAAATAATTAATTAAATGGTGAAATAATTATATATGTTTTTTATATAAAATGAACTGGTATTTTAATGAATGAATGACAAATTGAATTCCAATTTTAATTAATTAATGACACATTTAATTAATTAATGACACATTTAATTAATGATTTAATGGTGTATTTATTTATTTAATTGTGACACTTTTAGTGCTCCATAAATTTTGTCCCACTGGCCCAATTTAAAGGTGCTATATGTAAGAACTTTAGAAGAAAACATTTAAAAAAGGAACGAAAATCATCAACAGAAAGTAAATAACAGTTTTGACGTTATGACATACATGTATTGCATAGAGATATTTCCTGAAGTTAGCATGCTAACCAGCTAGCCATGTCCATCCCAGTCTAACATTCCTGTGCTAGTGGTGTAAACACCAACACTCCCCTGGTGCTCCAAGCTGCCAGTCCAGACCACTAGATGCACGGCTAACCGAGCTAGCTAGCTAACACTAAGCGGTGATATGCTGCCCTCTGTTTGTTTTGTGCATGAATAAACAGGTGGCCAATTCCTACATATTGCACCTTTAAGGCAGCCCTGTTCTCGTGGTTTTACATGTGTTGAGATAATGCTTTTACTTTGGTCAGAGCGGTTATCGCTATCGTGCTATTGACAAAGCACATGCACAGATTAAGATTTCATAGCCTTAATGAAACACTTTTCAGATTACTCATAAGATTGAATAAGATTTTAGCATTCATAGCAGCTAGTCAGCGTTTGCATAGTACGGCCCTGCAAGAACAGTCAGAAGTGTTGTTAAAATAACCGTTCATGTTGCATTCACATCCAAACCTTTTACAAGTTGTTTACTTTTCATGGGAATTCAGCCCAGTATCAACCGCATATCAAAACATCTCTCGACCTGCGGAGCACCAGATCAGTGCTTGCTGAGTTCACAATGAGAAATGAATTCCAGCATTTCTCATGCTTCACAACACAGAACATGACATGAGCGTTTCAGATATTGCCCTCATTTCACAAATATGTGTCATTTGGAAAGACGGAATGAGAAAACATTGAAAAGCCCCTATTTCAGTTAGCGGCCAAGATAACAGCCCGTGACATTCTAACTTCGACGCAGACTGGAAGTGAGTCACGTAGGCAGAGCAGTCAGATCATTAACCCTGCGTAGAAACCTGTGTGTGGAGAGCTAGGATACAGATAAAACAAACATTAACTAATGATGTCATTTCCCTACTTTTTTATAATGAGAGGAGACAGAAAATGATTAGCCTCGTTAAGCTCGCACTTGTTTGTACAGACTACATTGGTAGCGGCTGACCTTTTAAGCAGAGGACATTTTGACTTGTCATAGCAGGAACAGCCCAGGTGTGACTGATAGCATGACTAATGGCTGCATTCCAGTCAGGTGTAACAGTTTCTGACATTATGCATGCTTGCCCGCTCGCTGGGTGACTTCCATGTAGCTAGTCATCGTTAATGTTATCAGTTACATCTGTGCTGTTGCTGCTTAGACAAACATGTCATTTTAGATCTGTTGCAACTCCAACATGTAGGCAGGGCTCGCTGTAACCAAAATGTGTAACTTGTAAACACATCCTCATGGGAACCGGGGCGAACGTGCAGCAGTATTTCACCAAGCCCTCAGTTAAAAAGTTAGAATAACAATAAGCACTGGCCCGACTCTTCAACACCCGCCGGAAAGCTCTCTCACTCTTGACCACAGCTGGACGACTTCTGGGTGACCTCGGAGGTAGAGGTCAAAATTCCGGGGTCAAATCTTACATCAACGCTCCTCTAGACAAGCACTTACATGCACAGAAATACTCCCTCATATGCATGCGCACGGACAAATACACGCACACACACACACACACACACACACACACACACACACACACACACACTGTGGAGGGTCCAGGTGAACTGTGATCCCAAACATTACCCACTGAACCTCGTTCACTCCCTTGAGATATTTACCCCACGCGTCTTCGTTCCTGTTGTCTCGACATCTGAAACATAATACCCTTACGCGAGGTCACGTGCTTGTTTATGTCTTTTTCCATTCGTGCCCTTTTGTGACCTCTCCACTTTCATTTTCTCCATAAACAATGTGTTTTAACCCCTGCGAGGAACATAAACATTGCAGTTTACAGACACACGCCGCTTCTCATTGGCTGTTTCTGTGTATTAAACCACATAACATTAAACATTTTACTCACACACATAGATAGAAAAAATGTGGTTAATTTAGGTGGCAATGTTTTATTTAATTTTACACTGGATTAGCCTACTTGAATTAAATGGGAGTGTTGGGCCTTGAGTGCCATTCTGTTTTTTTGGTTGTGTCATTGTATGTTGTTTAGGATGCTCTCTTGCTGTGAAGCTTCAGAAATGTATGGTGGACTTTGAAACTCCAACCCACTTTCCATCGGCATGGGTGTTAGAAGATAATGACCAAAATGCGAATTTAATTTGACCAAATGTAAATTTTTGGGTGAACTGTTCCTTTAAGGATAAATTAAATAGACAGTTTACTGAAGGCACTGCAGAGCATCCAGAGCTGACTTTGTGGTGTGGACAGAGACTGGGAAATCAAGACGCTGAGTGACGCATGCTTATTTAGCATTTGCACATCGAGCGCGGTTTCACAACAGTGAGATCCCGACGTATCTCTATTGTCATGATGACATGGCTGTGGTGCAGGGGAGTTCATTTCTCTCAAACACTGACGCCAGCTCCCTTACTGTATATCTGATTATCCAACGAGAAAAAGCCAGGGGCCAAAACGACTGTGGTTGGCCGGATTTGAAAGTTAAAACACTGAGGTTTGGGAATCAGTCAAGAGGAGGGGAAGACTTAAAAATCAACATGGAGATAAATAACATTGGATGAAAGGGCGGATGTGAAAAACTGTAAGTTAGCAACAGGCTCAGCGTTGGAATATTGTTCCTGTTAGCTATTTTCCTGAAGGAAATGCATTGTTGATTTCGTCTGGCCCCGAGACAAGAATAATGTGGTCAGGAGGAGCCCAGTGTTGGAAACAACTGAAAACCGGTCGGAGGAGGATGTTACATGTTCCTCTTTCAATAACCCTGTTCCTGATCTTTATCACCTGTGTTAATGAGCTCCTCCCGGTCCAGGTTACAGCAGCAGAGACATGGCACGGTCCACACAGAGTCAGGACTGCATTAGTGACGGGGGCATGTTGGCATTCAGCTAAGCCCCTTTACTTTGAAGGTAATTAGATCAATCCCTTTTTCTTCTTTATTACAAACAGGGTCACTGCTCTGGTATGAGGAATATATTTGTGTGTCTGTGCATGCCCTGGGACAAGGTGTGTTTGTGCATTTTGTAGTTGATGTTTGCAACAAAAAAAAAAAAAAATCAACCTACGCACACACCAGACTCATCCGTCTACTGTGTCAGCTTTTGGCAACTGACCCAGGATCGTCACTTCTCGTCTCACGTTGCAGTTCTTGTTTGTTTTCGGCTCATGTCGCACACCAAGGAATTCAGGTGTCATACCAGTTAACAGGATCACTGTTTATATCCTGTCAACACTGGGCCTGTTTTGCAGTTTGATCAATACAACTGGACCTTGAACCTCATCCACTGATACTGTACTGCATTATTATTATCAATGATTTATCAGTCATAAAAATATTAAAAGGATCCTTTAAACCTTTTTTTTTATTTCAAATCCATGAACACTGCAGCAGCATCTCCTCCAGGTGACCTGTAGATCCGTCGACTTTAAATTTGAGAACATTTCTGTGCAAGTGTTGCAGAACAGGGGCCGAGATTATTGGTTTAACCCGGGAGTCCTTCCGGCTGCAGTTCCTCAGAAAGGAGTAACCCAATGCCTGAGCGTGACCCAGACCTGAGACAGATCATTGCACGATACAAGACGGTAAAACACTGGAAAATTAGCAAGAGAAACATTATCTCCTCCCCTACAAGCGTCTAATAATCCTGCACATGTGCTGCTTACCAGAGACATCATCAGACCCAGTGGAGGGAAAAGAACAAACATGAAGGACAGACATGGGGAATAAAAGAAATGAAGGGAGGAAAAAAGTGATTCTGTGTGGTTTTGTGTGGGAGAATGTGTGTAGCTGTGTGTGTAAAACCACAGGCCTGGGACCTGCTGCTCTGATTGTTCTGCAGGAATGAGTCTGAAATAAGAAACACACAGACTGGATGATGTGGTTTAATCGTCTATTAAACTTTTTAATTAGAGGCTCTTTTAAAAATTGGACTGAGTCACTGACATTCGGTAACACACAAAAACCTGATGTAACTCTCCCCGTCTTCCCTCTGCCGCTCGGGCCGAGTGCCTAGAAAGCTGGCCTGGCTGCAGGAGGAAGAGTCTGTGGGTGATGGCACCTCTCATCACAGAGTCTGCGTTAGAGCCATAATGCCCCTGAGGAATAAACATTAACTTCTGGCTTCCCACAACGTGGTGGGTCATTACTTTGTGGACACGTACAGTTTTCAGTACTACTAATTTTAATCAGTAAAGCCCAGAGGAAAGGGTTTTTTCTTTCAACTTGCACATTTCCATTTCATGTTTCCACTTTATTACCAAGTGAAACAAAACAGTTGCTGAATTCCAGCTTTCATTTTTCTAAGACCAGGTTTGGTTTATCTGATATAACTACGTTGTTGTCGTTAGAACAATATCATACTTAATTTAACCAAAACGTGAGTGGATAAGGAGAGGTTGTGGCAGTTAAATAGGTAACACAGGACACTGTGATCTCAGGGGACAGGGGTTCATATTTGGTGTGGAACTGTTATATTGTTGACTTATTATCTATTATTATCTTTAGGGTTTTGTTCAGTCATTGGTCCTGCTTGGTTATGTTCAGGCAATAAATCTACTTGGTAAAGTTTAGGAAAAGATCATTATTTGGGCTAAATGGACCCTTTCAGAACATTTACTAGGGTTGGACCGATGAATGATGCCATCGTCCATCGGCAATGGCTGACAGTCATCGACTACTAATCCCTGACCATCTTAACATCGTGATTTAAAAGGCTCACCACCAGAGAGTCCCCTCAGAGTTGCCATAGGGCAAAAGTTGTTGTTTGTGATATGTGGGGAGAGGAAATTAAAAGAAGAATGTCGCTGCTCAGTGCACTAACAATTATTACGTCTCCTCGTTTATTATTTTCTTATTAAACCAGCTCAGTTCGACGAACCCAAGACACTCGGTTAAATTTGTGGCAGCAGTGTTTCTTTTCCCGCAGCCTGCTTCTCTCAGTCATCACTCAGTTTTTATACACAGTTTTCTCAGCTTTACCCTTCGGCTAGTCGGCCAATGCGGTTTTAAGCATATGAGACAGAAAAAGGTTGCGGTCATGTGGTGCGGAGACAAGGACACTTTTAAACTCGACACAGGGATGTATGTCAGTGGTAACGGGAGATAGTTTCCTCTACAGGGTGAGACGGTTGGACATTCATGTCAGAGCAACAGTGGGAAGCAGCGGCAACAATGTCACCGTCCATCTCAATGTTTCAATGTAGACATCGACATCGCCAAACCCCAACATTTACCTCATGTGAGAAACATTGTGCAGATACATCCAGCGTTGTACCGACTGAATTTGTTCAAGTTGGACCAGTGAGGTATCAACACTACCTCATACCAAAATGACTGAACAGGTTGATTGTCAATGACTTCCAAAACGATTTGACTTTTACAGTTTACTAGCAACAGATGTACCGGACTTTCCTCCCAGACCTCCTAGATTTAGGCACAGAAAATACTTTGCTAGGTTTAGGAAAACAAGGTAATTTGGCTTAAACAGACTTTGTCGCAGTTGATACTATTTTGCCTGATGTCCTCCTTTGCTGTTGTAATAAGTATTACGGCCACTAGAGGGTGCTGCCTAACAAGGAACGTAAGAAATGGGTCAGGATTAGCTGCTTTCAAACCTGTGACCATCGACTGCTTGGCAAGTCTCTGGACGACTTAAAAAACATCTTTTAGCTTTGAGCGACAGCAGCACCATCCACCTTTTTCCTCATTTCCTATCAACAGACAGAGTCTACTATATGCTATATTTCATCAAGTCATTATAGGAATAATACAGAATTATCATAACTTTAAATTCACTAGCAAGGACCATGGCGTCAACATGATACGTTTAAATGATTTATTATGAACGAAAAGGAAACAAAACGTTGGAGATCTTGTTCTTCGAGTGCGTTGTGGGGAAGCTTTTGGAGAATCCGCCGCCGCACCCGGGCAGCGACAGACCCCCTCGTGGACCTACGAAGGAGAGGAGAGAAAAGAAGAACGGAGAGAGAAATGGGGTGGGGGGGAGGGGCGCAGAATACAAGAGCGAAGAAGAGGAGAGGGTCAGGTGGTTATTTATAGAATACCGGAAGTTGGCGATGTTGAGGCGTGGTCCTACTCCTGAAACTTCGCTAGATAAGCTTCAATTCATGGGCACTGTTACAATAGTGTGGGAAACTAGATGTGGATCCAAATGCAGACACACACGGGAGGCAGGGTTGGGGGAAATAAAAAGCGAGCTTTATTTTAACCAGCTGAAAAGAGTCGAGAGGACAAAAACAAAGTAGCAACTGAAAACTAAACAAAGTGCAAAGAAAAAGGCTAGGTTAGAATCACGAGAGAAACACAAAATCAAAATCCAAACATACCAATGGGGAAGACACAGGAGGAGAGACTGGAGGAAACGCTACACAACATCACGAGGAGACGGACAGAGGGTGACGGATGACGGAACGAACAGACAAGGAGTCCAGGGAGAGCAAAGACTAAATACACAGACACACTAACAAGGGGATCAGGAACAG
>OMLP01046309.1:0-25948 GCA_900302685.1 Spondyliosoma cantharus
CCTCGGTTGCACAGTAGAGCACTTGGCCGTGGTGATACAGATGCTAGCCTGGCACCACCTCAGTCAGCAACATATTACCTCTACTCTCCTCACATTCGCTCATAATGTTTATTTTAGATTTGATATTTGTTGTTTTTTTCTTACTGGACATAAATATACATAATTGCTATTTTTTCATTCTATAGAATCACGATTTCAAGCCTTTTTTTTCTAATTTTGTTTTGTTTATTTTTTAATTAAAACCCAGACTGTAGCTATTTCTTTGTTCCTTTTTTTTAGAGTGGAAAATGACTAATAAAAAGCATGGAGAACTACTCTTTAAATGGTGAGAAATAACCTATTTATTATCTTTTTGTTTTGTTTTTCTGACACCTGTGGTAATGTTTTTGAGTTGAAGTTGGTCTCCGCTGTGTAAATTTTCCTCCTTGTAATGCGTGAAAGAGACATACTGTACATAGCTCTGTAAATAAAACCTCCCAGGACGTTTTGCACCCTCCTCTTTGTACTAGTCTGAAAAATTGCGTAGAATGTGAGGTTCTAACAGCAACGAGCTGCGTGCGCTTGCTGCAGGTGATTATGATGTAACAATGTAACATTTTTTTATTTGTACAATGTAGTTTATTTGTGTACATATTGTTGGAGCAGCTAAGAGGGGGGGAGGGGTATTCGAGGGGGTTGTTGATGCTATTGTCAGTGCTGTAACAGAAATCCAGTACTTTCACCTCTAGCTGTTGTTGATTTCCTGCAAAAAAAATAAAGACAAAAAAAGACAATAAAAAAGATAAAAATGCGAGAAACTGAAAATGACGATGGATGGGAAAAAAAGACTAAAACTGAAAAGTAAAAATTCTAAATTGTTATTTTCTACAGTTGCATGTACAGAGAGCGCAAGAACTGCTGTTGTTCCTCAGAGATTATGTTCGTTAATAAAATTTTGAAATATTACCAGCCGTTCTCCGATTCTTGATTTAGTGTTTGCTTGGTCTGTGTCATCATATTAAAAGCTGCTACCTCATCCTTTTCAGACAAATAAGCTGCATTCTTAAATGAAAATACGTTTTAAATGAATGAATATATGTTAACGTTATAATATCTTGACCAAACAAATTCTTCTGATGGTCTTGTGTAATCCAGGGTCTGAGTTTCGACTGATAGCAGAGGTTGGCATGTTTGGTGTCAAAAATCTATAGTGTAAGCAAAACATGTTTCAGTCTGAATACTTGAAATGCCTTCTCTGACATGGCTAACAGAATTGGTACATGGAGACATCTTATAGCCCAGAAGAGTTCAGAAGGAGCCATATTTCCCCTCATACTGTTGTATCTTAAAGTAGTAGTAAGTAGTAAATACAGCATATATTTCTGAATTCTTTACCTTTTTCTTTGACATTTCCTGTAACTTGTGCACACTGGAGGCCTGTCACGTAACAGATTGCATCATTTTGCCTCGTCTTGGTTTCCATGTGAATTAACATTAACACAGAAAAAATGGTTTGTATTATGATCAGATGCACGAGCCTCCATTTCTCACTCCTGTTCCTTAAAACTAATTTCTTTTGCTGGAGGGAATGTGACTGTTGACTTTCAGTTTAGCATGTCAGACGAAACTGATCCAGAACTTATCCCAGCCCCGAGAGTATAAAGGAAAACATAACACTTTATTCCAGCGCAGTAATTAAAACCTTCAAGATCTCCATGATCGTTAAGGAGTGCAGCTTATAATAAACTTTTTATACGGATAAAATGATACCAAGTTAAACAATGTGACAAGTGAAATCAGGCAATTAAAAGTACAAAATAAAAATCAGTATAACGATATAAACAGAAGTTGGTTAAATGCAAGACAGTAAAAAAATGTTTTTAAAAAACTCAAAAAAGAAGGAACTAAAACGTGATAGTTTGATTAGATTATGAATTATAAAATAACTTGTGTTTATATAACAAGATATAAAGTAATTAGACATTTTTTACATTTTCTTTTCAGGAAATTATTCTTAATGTCAGAAATATAATTTACGCTAAGAATAAAAAACAACAGGATTTTATAAACACATTTAAAGGAGCGATACAACCAGTTTTACACATGAAGCTCAGTGTTTACCCATCACGAGCAGAACAGTTGTATAATATCTTCAGTGATGACGTCATAACGGATGTCTCATGTTTGTATTTAAAGATGTAAAAGTTTAAACAGACTGCAGGTGAGGGGTTTGAAACTAGTGGCATTTAGGGGGAGGGACAGTTGTTGAATTGCATTATAGTACATACTTCACTGGAAACAATAGTTATGCCTCACACGTTGACTTTAAGTGCTTTGATTACATGTAAATGTTCCATCTAATTTTATTACATTAATTTAATATAAGCTTTTACATACAATACAAAGTTTTTCTGTCATGTTGAGTGGATGAATTAAACAGCTTACTTACGTATAAGGAAAACTTCTACATGTACAATATGTGTTTTCGATGTTTTTATTACATAAAGTATTTTACATAAAAATCAGGCATTTTACATGCATTATTCTGTCTCCTGCAATGAATGACACATCTAGTTATTTAATTTATACAGAGTGTACATGTAAGAAACACTTTGCATTAAATGTGACCCTTTATCTTAAATGTATGTGACAGGATTACATTTTTAAATTTAACATTTTATTTTATTTTTTTGTAGTGTAGGGATGATAAAAGTCAGAACATCTTGGTTTATGTTGTTTTAGTTTTACTATTCTGTCTCCTAAACTTACTTAAAGGTGCTCTATGTAGTTTTTTGGGGGAAAAAAATCAATCAGAAGAGAAAGATCTTGGTTGACTAAATAAACAAACTCTTCGCTTTCATGACTGAATAAACAAACTGATCTTAAAGGGACAATGCAATTTCATACTGTTTTACTTTGTTTATATGTGGCGGACCCTGCCACCTGTCTAGCGTCAAACAGTGTTCTGTGGACCTTATGTTCCTCTGAGAACAGCTTGTTTATTCACTTACTGGAAAAATAAACACTTCTGAGTTTGTATTACGGTAGTTTCTCATTTATATTATAAATATTAAAATTCTGGGTTTGATACTCTTCTCCAGAAACTACATATTGCCCCTTTAATCAGTGGAATAACTGTTTAACAGAACTTAAGTCCTGATTTGCCATTTCTGTGATGTCACAACTTCATATTTTCTTTCAAAAATATTTGAAAAATATCATTTAAATCTGTTCAGTCATCTCCAGAGTCACACGCTATCCGGACCGGACCCAAACTACTACTAAATATGTCTGGTGACTCGACTGTGTCGGCTCCGTGACTCAGGGACGACCCTGACCTGAGTCACTGAAGCAGCAGGTGTCTCATAGGTCGGTCCCCTGAACTCCTCCTCCTCCTCCTCTTCACCTGCTCCTTCTGCGCGCTGACAGCACAGTGTGCGCTCTCACTGTGCAATGGCCACATTACCGTCAGTCCCCACACACTCTCGTCCTCAGATGGACTACGAGACGAAGGTTTTCCCTCACACCGGCGGCTACGGACGCTACAACCGAATGGTGGTCGTGTTCAGCTGGTTCCCCAACTTCGCCGTCATGTTGAATCTGTTCAGCGACGTGTTCTACACTTTGATCCCGGACTCGTACCACTGCAGACCGGATCCGCTGCTACTGCCCTCCACGTTCCTCTTCAGCAACTTCACCGGGAAGGAGTACCTGAACCTCGCCATCCCCTGGGTCAACGGCACCGGGCTCAGCCACTGTGAGCTCTTCAGGTACACGTCCAACAGCTCGGACTTCTCCGAGAATGTGCCCAGGGTGAGGGTGTCCTGCACCAAAGGGTGGGAGTACTCCCACGGAGCCGGGCTGCAGAGCAACTTTGTCACTGAGGTAAGGAGACTTCTCAGGCTGCTGGTCATCTTTCAGGTCTGTGTGGGGCTTTGAAGCTTTAAATGGATTAAGAAACGGGGATGAAGTGGAGGACAAACTCACTTGAAGTCAGTGAAGCTACATTTTAAAGGGATAGTTCGGGTTTTTTGAAGTGGGGTCATATAAAGTACATATATAGTCTGTCTGTTCCCAACTTTAGGTGCCGATCAGCGCAGCCTCAGTTTGGAGAAGCAGAGAGCCTCTCCAGCCCAGAGCTCAGCTTTGTACTGCAGTGAACGGAGTCCAGATGAAAAGCGAATTTTATCCATCTAAAACAAGCCCCAGCTAAAAAAAAATCTATATCAGTTCAAGTTTACCTTTTTATATAGAGAAAATTCACACCGCTTTACATCGCTGTCAGACCGCCCTTTCTTTTGGCACTACATTTGCAACTCTTTACTTTCGATAAAAATGCGTAGGGATACGGAGGTTCTAGGGTCCTTGTACTTTATGACCCCACTTCAAAAAACCCGAACTATCACTTTAAGGCCGAGGAGTCCATAAAAACACCTTTTCTGGATCCAGTTGCACTTCAGGTTGTTGGTTTTCCCCACTTTTCCTTTATTTAAAGGTGCAATATGTAAGCCACGCCGCCTGTTGAATTCAGACTCAACAACTAGGGGGCAGCATATCAACAGAGTGACAGCTAACTGCTGCCAACTCTAGGGGCAGTTAGCCCGGTTAGCCCTGGAGCTAGCATTGTGGACTAGCAGCTCGAAGCTACTGGTTGTTTAAATGCTGCATTCAAGTGCTCCTCAGATGGTTCTGTTTCCCAAGTTGGGAAGTCGTTCTTCCGAATTCGTTGTGTTCATGTGTCGGAATGTTGTTTTGCATTTTATCGCTCAGAGCGTTTAAACGACAGCTGTTTCTCTGTGAGCACAGGTGCTTTTGACGGGGGGGGGCTAGCTTTTTAAGCATGCTAAACATGCTAGACACCATAACATCAAAACTGTCGGTCCTTCACCTCCTGTTGATAATTTCAGCTCTGAACGTTTTCAACCAAAATTAGTACACATTGCATCTTTTAACTGTCACATGCAATAACTCAGAGACTGGACAAACAGTTCCCCTCAGTCACAAGTATTTGACAACTATTCAAATTTTTTGGTCTTGCTCCAAGATGGTGGTGCCGGCTGGGATCTGTTCCAGTCTCCGCTCAGGAACAGCAGTTTATCTCTACTGGAGGCTTGTGTGGTTGTAAAACCGGTTGTTCACATCACTCAGTCACACAGTTAAAACTTTCTTTTTCACTCTCACTCATCTGTCTGGCAGGGTTCTTTCCCTCTGCTTCGTAGATCGTACAGTATGTCTGCATTAGGCTTATGAACTGAATTGTGGACTCTGAGGAAGCGCATGTGGTGTGCATTGACTCCTTGCTTTTAAGCAGAATATGGATCTTGTTTCATTGTGTCAGACATACCATAACCGACGGCTATCAACACGATTGCGTCTTGTTGCGCGACAACACGAGTAAATAAACAGCAAGATAGAGTTTATCTTCCCCGCCGTCTGTTACTCGTCAGCTATTCAAGGATCTATCCCAGTCTGCAAATACTGATTAAGAGTTCCAACGAAAATATTGCTTCATGTGACGCTTGTACAAAGGCCTCACATGTGCACGCTACAGCTGTGTCAGCACAGGAGTTTGTTTGATGCAGTCTCTAAACCACAGGAGTGAGACTTACGAGCTTCAGTGGAGACAAGCAGGATAAAGAAGTCATTATGGGTAATTACCCCTCAACTTCTACTCAGAGTATTGTATGTGTTTTTTGCATCATGACTCCAGGGAAGTAAATACTCTCCTTTTTCCCCTCTTGATAAGCTGTTGCTCCCGCTCTGGGAAGTCTGAGGCCTCCATGTTCCTTCCTGAGACCCCGAACACCTCCTTTGCAGCAGCTTCCTCTCCCCATGACGTTGTTCGCTGCGCCGAAGGAAAAAATGAATAGAGTACAATGTGATCATCACCTTGAAATACACCAAAGAAAACAACAGAAAAACCTTGGAGCACAGTTGTACCACCAATCATCTAAAAATGTTTTTCTTTGAGACAGAGGAGGAAAGTGTTTATAGCATCAGTGTTGTGGCACACTCTTCCTCTTTCTCTTCCTAATGCTCATTTCATCAGAGTGGTCTATGCGTGTCATGTTTATCCGACTTATCGATTTGTGATTTTCATATAGATCCTCACTGCCCTGTGTTCAAGAGAGACGTTGTGTCGAAATCAACTTTTAAGACCTTCATGTTTTCCTTCTTTTTTTTCCCCGGCACCTTGGGGATTCTGCACACAATGCAAACACATGTTATGAGGGAGAGTCAGGAGAAATCCTGTGGCCTTCATAATGTACCAGAGTTTTGACATCTTTAGACTTTTCCCCAGAGATCCCTTCTCTGATTAATGTGGGTCTGACATTTTACATTTGCTTTAGGTCGCTGTTGCAAATTAATCTGGCCTAGTCTCTAATTTGTTGTCATGTCACCATCGAAAATATCAGACCTCTATAGCAGATGGCATGTACCATCAATTAGCATTATAGTTCACTTGCGTAGCGGTTTTCTATTAGTGATTTACTGTGCAGTGTTGCTGCCTTAATTTATGCCATAGCAAACTGTGAAATTACTGTGTATTATGGGACAAGGAGAACGTCTCAAAACTCACGTTGCGTTGTTCCTGATCGTTGTCCCTCAGATATGCTGAGGGTTTAGTAAATGTTAATTATCATGAAATACCTTGACTACAAACGGAGGACATGCAGAGGAGATGGAGGGAAAAGTAGGAGTGGGGAAAGCAGTGACTGTTACTAACCAGGAGTAGCGCACGCTCTACTTTGAGCTCTGCTTTTTTCTAATGTAATAACTCTGTCAGCAGACACCTTAACTCAATTACAGATGACATAATCTACATTCCTGCTTCCTCACAGAAACCTCTCTGTGTGTCCGACTTGACTGGTACCCTGCTGTTATCCCATGTCAAATTAGATGAATGAGGCTTGTTGGCAACGTTTGTGGCACCATAATAGAATTCACAAAAACCAAAGACCCCTTGAAACATCATACGTATAAAATGTTAATGTACTGCTGCAGGAATTATGCTGATGATGACATGTCAACAAATCCCCAAAACAAGTAGCAGAAGAATGCAGGGCTCATTTCTCCATGCCGTGGAGCTCCATTGTTATCCAGAAACTATTGAAGACACATTAATGGGTCACACTGGGTGACATGTTCCTGCATTACAATGAGCTTGGCCACTGTAGTTTATTTTTAGTCTCACGTACTGTCCTTAACACTCACCAGAGCACTAAATGTGTATTAATCCTCAGCTGAAAATTGTCCCCAGGCGTGTCTTTAAGTCTGTTTGAGTGTTATTTCATAAAAAACCCAGCTGTTGTAGGAAATAACTATATATCTGTGACCGTTTTTAAAAGTTTTGAGCTTTTTAGTTAAAAACAAAATCCACAAACATTGCCGTAATCCCTTAAGAGTTTAATTAGGGAAAAGAGAGCACAAACAGTTTTGCTGGTTGGTACAGTATGTCGCTAACCACATGGAACATTTTTATTTAAAGCTCATGATGCAGTACAGTTGTACAACAATTTGTCTCTTTTTAAACCTAATCGAATGGCCGTGCTCTCTGTTTTAGAGGCCTTTCTTTTTCCTAAGTTAATATTGACTATTGTTTTGGTCTAAGAATGCCTTTTAATGTACTTCTTTGTCTTCTCTCACAGTGGAACCTGGTTTGCAATGACTACTGGAAAATCCCTTTGCAGCATATCTGCTTGATGGTAGGATGGATCCTGGGATACATCTTCCTCGGTACATTGTGCGACTGGTAAATAATGATTATACTTTTTATGCTGTTGTGTTCAGTATTAAATTTAACAAAACAACATTGTTACTAAGGCTGCACATATCGTCCCATTCTGCACGATCAAGTGAGTGACGTTGTAATTATAGCTGCACTCCAACACGTCGTGCTACAACATTTTTGCTGCTTTACTTGGAAGGAAAACTCGCACAGTTTTCATTTTCCATAACTAAATTACAAGAGAAGTCTGTCTAATATTGCATAATTTAGTCCAATTTAGGGGTTTTAGTAGACATGGAAATGTGTTGTTTGGGAGTGAACCAGCAAACCACCAGTCACAATCTTTTTTGATCAATAAATCAACCAAAGCAGGCCCTTTGGTTTCCCTACAAAACCACCCGAGTCATTCTAGAGGGATGAATTCTTTCCAATCAGAGCTATTCAAGTTATCTGGGGAAAATTCCCACAATTTAATATATTCCTGTATCACTATATATATTGCAAAAAAAAAACTGAACTAGAAAATATTGTGCAGCCTGAATTGTTATATGAGAACTGTGAATACATTTTGTAAAATATATAAATGGACCAACTATTTGTGAAATAGCGACAACTGAAAAACAAGCTCACATGTATCCACATGTATTAGTTCAAGTAGGACATTAAAATTAGGCTATAAAACCCCTTAAACTGGCATCTTTCATTATACAAGGTGAACATACATATTTATTTAATATTCAACACTTTGGGACTCCATAATTTCACCTACAGGAGTACATGGCCTGTGAGATGATAACAACGTTTGTATTTTCAGGTTGGGTCGTCGGCGGTGCTTCCTCCTCTCCATCAGTCTGTCCAGTCTGTTCGGTGTAGCCGTGTGTTTGTCCAACAGCGCGGTGATGTTTCTGCTGCTGCGTCTCGCTCAGGGCGCCTTGCTCGCCGGGGTGTTTGTCTCCTCGTACATTGCCAGTGAGTATCCTGCATAAACATTTAACGGTTAAGCTTCCTGCAGCCTTTTACACTAATTGACTTCTCTGGGGGATTTGGGAAAAACTCCTTCCCCCTGTGCTGCAACTTAGTTCTTTGTTTATTTTAGAGAGCACTTTTGGATTCCTGCGCTTCACTCTGAGTCACTTGTTGCCACTGTGTTTATGTAAATGTAATTTTTTTTGCTAAGTTGCTTCACTCTGTTACTCCCAAAGAATTCCATAAATTAGCAAAGTACACAAACATGGTAAAAATAGGCAAAAGAGAATCCAATGGGTAAATAAATGAGAAAAAACAGACTTTTACTTGTACTGTTTATCCAGTTGTTCAGTCCGAGACATGCTGTTGTAAAGTGCACTTATTGGGAAAGTCCCTCAACTCCACATGTTCTCAAAGGTTTGACTATTAAGACTAGCTGATGATTGTTTAATCTCAGTTAATTAAGAGAATTCTCTCTTGACGGAAATCTAATGTTCTGGAAATGTTAAGCAATGTAAATGTAATAAATCGTGGCCATGTGATTCCCAGCGTAGAATAAAATGCGGTCATGCTGGTGCTGTACAATGTGAGCTCCTGAGTCAAGGAGACTGACTGCACAGTGAGTAGTCACAGTCTGTTTTAGTGCTTTATTCTGAGAAAACAAACAAAAAAACCAATTAGATTGTGAGATAAAAACAGAATACAAATGCCCAATCCAAGCATTTCAACTGAGCTAACCGGGGAACTATCTTATCACTCAAAGATAAGAAAAATCCCAATGCGCCCTCGCAGAAGCGAAGTAGAAACCCTGCCTATCTCTCCCATTTTATCTTTATTTCAGGAACCACAAACACGTTTAAAGCATACTCGATACATTTCTTTCTGATGTCTGAAAGTCAAGAACGAGACCTAAAGACAAACCAAAGACAAAACAACGAAAGTTTGAAAAATATTCTACAATCATATGAGTGACAGGTCAATGACAGGAGAAACTTCTCCTTCTGTAAAAAGAAATGTAGCACATTAACTGAACAGTACATTATGTAGAGAGAAGCTGTAGATAAATGTGTTGACATAATGTTCATCTGTAAGCACCTCCCATCTCCTCAAGTCTCTCTGATATCATAAAGAATAATTAAATGACCTCCATCAGATCACAACCACGAGTCCGATAAATGGCAGGACCCTTACTGATGGCAGAGAAATCCATGGTTTTCCAGCAGCTAAAAACAAGGTTTATTGTTAACTGAGAAGTAGAGACTCACATAGATACACCTATGGAAAGTAATGAGTGACGGAGAACACAACACGATTTAAAAAAAGGGTACATGAACAACTGCTGCTTCTGCTGCTGCTGCTTCATTAACTGAATGTTTTGTGACTTCTAGACCTTTTAAAAACCACTTCTTCTCAGGAGAACAATACTTTTAATTAAATTAAATTATCTTAAAGGAAATACTGAAGGCTTGAACACTAGGTTATTGTCTAATCCTCTTGTATAATAAATAACCTAACAGTGGTGGGCCTGTGCAGTGAACATTCTCAAAATAGTGTTTTACTAATACAAAGTCAACATTTTTGATCCCTGGTAAGAGAAAATTTGAATTAACTATAAAACAACTTGTAGATGCTGGTAAAACAGCTTTGGGTACACCAACGAAAACAAAATATAACTTTTTAATATCTTGGAAAAACCTTTGATATCTCTTCTTAAATTGTTAAGTTGTAATCTGTCAGGTTTCTGTCCAGGTTGATTTGATGAGTAAGAAAGCCAACTAAAAAAACACAACAGAAGAGCAACCGGTGTATCATTTACATTTAGGGATCAGATATTAATATTGGAACAGTTCATGTTACTATGGTTTTGTCTTGAAAAAGTTCCCAGTGATTATCGAATAGTATTTTTTGCTTGAAATGCCCTTCTCTAGTTTGCAGCGCAGCCAAACCAACTCACTGTAACACTAGATTACATGCTGCATTGTTTCTTGTGACTTCCTTGTGCGGATGAAGTCAATTTGAATCCCGTGGGAATGTGAGAATGGCAGATCCCGTCACCAACAATGAAAACCATAGTATGGAGAAGTAATTACTGAACCTTAACAGCTTTTGCTGAAAAATGCCTGTGATAAATTGCATTAAAAAATGGGGGTTGACATCATAAAGATCTTATGGTTTACACATTTTAATTTGCAGTGGAGATTAAAACTTGCAGTTCGATTGACACGCATTGATCCGCTGCACGTGTTGTATGATTTCCTGGTAAAGGTACATGTGTTTGTTGACTTTTACTTTATCGTAGCTTCAAAAATCTGATATATATGATAATAATTGGGACACACAGTAGTTCAGTGATGTTTGATTGCACTCTGGAATTACAAATATGTCCATATGTTACTACTTACATATGAGTTGTGGGGCAATTTGAGCCGATGAGAAACTACAGTGCGATGTGCTGAGCTCGGACTGACAGCAGGCAGCTGGTCGGTTTCTTTTTACTTCTACCTCTCAGCTGTCCTCATTTAGGGGCTCTCCGGTGTTCGCCCCCTCTGTGACGAAGCTTTAGCTCCCCTTCTTAATCATGTTTCTCTTTAAAGAGATGGAAAACGTAGCGCATCAAATACAGTGTGTTTTCTTTCTGGAGCTGTCCAAAACAAGAGTGAAGCGGCACAGGAATGTAATAACATTTGTAGTACACATTCCTACGTGAGAGGAGGTGGTACTAGGTACACTTTTGTGTTTTGTTTCTGACAAATGCACATACTCCCACATTCCTGTGAGGTCAGGGCTAGATTGAGTCCAGATTTTGGGGGTATTCATTTCTTTTTTAGATTAGGCTGATGTTGGGCTGGGCGGGATGGGACCAGAGAGAAATGATTCTCTGTGATGCCCCGCCAGCGCGGCTCCTCCGCAGAGAGGAGAAAACAATAGTTGGACAGAACTAAAGGCGAGGAAGTGAGCAGGAAGTGAGCTCCTTGTTTCCCCTCTGACAAGGGAGGAGGTGGAAAGAGAGTAAGAGCTCGGAGGGGAAGGAGGTCAAAGTTCAGCAGAAACTCTGCAGCTTCACACGCTCCCAAACAAGTTTATGTCAGTGCCTGAAGTTAGGAGTACTTCATGTCCCATCAGCGTTACTATGCTTTAAACTACCAAACACCGTGCAAAGAGGTTGTAGCAAAAGAAAAGAGACACGCAACAGTATTTGTTATATTTAAGTGCTCGGTCTGCTGAGAACTCAATAAAAGAGAGGGCAGATTGTTTAGTAGCTTCATGTGTGGAGGTTTTCATTTCCTGACAGACAATGGATTGGTTTTGGACAAATGTATTAGTTTGGCTTCATCTGTGTCTTGATGTTATCTGTCCTTCCTGCCTCTCTCAGGGTTGGAGCTGTGTGACCCTCCCCATCGTCTCATGGTGGCCATGATCAGCAGCTTCTTCGGCGTGTTCGCAGAGCTGCTGTTGCCGGGTGTTGCCATTCTGTGCCGCGATTGGCCCGTCCTCCAGGCTGTGGCGACTTTGCCTCTGCTCCTGCTGCTTTCTTATTGGTGGTGAGTCATCTGGTAATATGTGTGTTGGCTGCATTGTGTTTGGTGAAGCTTTTAAGGCCAGTTTTTAAATATACAGTCTCACATTGGGACGCAGTATGTTTGATCCATCTGCAGTTTGGAGTTTGTCCTGTTTCAACCTCACACCTGAGTGTTTTATTTCTTTTATAAAAGAGGCCGAAGAACAAATTACAGAATATACGACATCACAACAAGACAGTTCAGTCACATTCACAGTATATATCAGGTACTGTGTGTCATCAAGCAGAACTATAAAGTCCTCAGAACAATGAGTGTCTCTACCTTCCAGTAGTAACAAATCTTCCTCCACGCACACTTACAGTATTTAAGGATGTTATGCAGGATTGGAAACAGGGTTCGAACAGGTGCTGGAAATCCTTAACAAACACTTGGTACACTGGTACACACACTGGTATTTTCAAGGTTTGACAAGTGCTTAGATTTTGACTAAAGTCCTTTAAACTGCTTGAAATTGTAATTTCATCCATACTAACTCCGTGGAGCAGTGACACATTAATATACTTGTTATATTTTATTTTACTTTGTCTCCTCTCTGTAGAATGCTCTTACTAAACATGATTGTCCCACAGCCATAAGGGGCTGGAATAGTTTGAAATTGTCCATAAAGTGCTTGGATGTGATATGATAAAAGGTGTAGGAACTCTAAAGGCTCATTCCCAGATCGTCAAATACAGATGCTGTGGGTTGGCAGGCCTTGAACCCAAGGCATCCATAACAAAATAATACCAAAAATAAGGAAATACAGGCAGGGTATAGAGTCTCTGTAGATACAAATAGATTGAGAGGATCATTTTTGTACCAGTCTCTATATTCTTTATTTGGAAAATCTTGCATAATATACCTTTTAAATATCTTGGGTACTTAAACACGCATGTCCTGATGCCTTCTGTATGTGCGCGATAAACCGATATCAAATAATGTTGAAATTACAACATTTTATTTATACCTGTGACCTTACCAAAAAAATGCCAGGAATATTTTTGCCTATGCGTTCATCTGTACGCCCCCACCCTTTGTTGATGTTACAGACCATGTTTGAGCTCCATATCTCTCTGAGATTTAACAACAGAGTTGTTTTTCCTCAGCTCTGCGCCAATGTTTCCTGAGTCTCCTCGCTGGCTGCTGGCCACAACTCAGATCGCCCAGGCCAAGAGGAGCCTGCAAGAATTCTCCACCAGGAATGGAGTTTGTCTGCAAGATGAAATCTACCCTGGGGAAACCCTGCTGTCAGGTACGCACACACGCACGCACGCACGCACGCACGCACGCACGCACGCACGCACGCACGCACAAGTTTCTCTTACATGTTTTTTTCTTCTAAACCAGTTTGATTTTAAGAGTTAAAATGTTGCATAATCTTGATAAAAGATTACCCAGAGCATGAATAAATTGCCTCTTTTTATACAAGTTTCTCATGAGTTACCACACATAAAAATACTAAACATAAGCAGGCTCTAATCCTAATCAATTTACAATGGCTTCAAATGCATGATTGGCTCCGTCATATTTTCTATTTGGCCGACATGAAGGCAATACTTTTTTTTTTGTTCTCACAATGTCAAAACTCCATCTTGTACTTCACATGTTGTTTAGTCAGAATAAAAATATTAATATCCTAGCTGTCATCTAACAACTCTTGTCGGTTCATATTCCCACAAGAATCAAGATGAGAGCTGCAACTACCATTATTTTCGGTTAGAAATTCTTTATAGTGTCCTAAAGCCTCCCTACGTCTTCAGATGTTGTGTTTCTTTCCATCTAACCAATCAGAAAAACTTTTCTGTTTACAATGCCATCAAACACAAAATCAGAAAGCTGTAACAATTGCAACACTACAACTGAGAGATTTGTGGCATTTTTGCTAAAAGTAATGACTTAAAAAAGTAAATATATTGTCAAAAGAGTTGCTGGTTAATTTCTGACAGTCGACTAATCATAATTGTTTCAGCTCGAATCTGAATCATTATGTTTTCACAACATGTTTTGCTCCCTGCAGCCCTCTGCACTCTATTGTACCCAGAGCAAACTCTAAACTTGACTAAAATGATTTTATGAAATCCATCAGTTGTCGACATAATTGCATTTCTGCTCGTCTGTTTGACTTGAATTCAGAAATAAGGCATCAGCATGAAACGACATTAGAGCGTATTAGTTCTGCATATTGCTTATTAGATACTGTTTAAGAGCAAAGAATCAGTCCTCATGAAAGCATATTCTTACTTTAACATGTAGTGACAGGAACAGGGAAGAAAAGGCATCGGTTGTTAGAAAATGTGACACATGGGACCCCAGTAGTTTAAAGTTTCAGCCTGTTTCACTTCCAAACACACCCAGCATCTTTCTAAAGGGTGTGGTCGGGAAAGTGCTCTGTTGAACCTGTAACTACAACCTACAGTGATGTCACCTGGGCTGCAGTCAAAAAAATACGTCCAATGTTGTTTGACACTTCTTTGAAGTATTTTATTGGCCTTTTGGCATTATTAATAGGACAGCTTGGGGAGATGATAGGAAATTGGATTAAAGAGAGGGGGGATGACACACAGCAAGGGGCTGCAGGTCGGACTCAAGCCCAGGGCTGCTGCGGCGAGGACAGGGCCTCTGTCATCTTGCAGAGACAAGATTCTAAGACAATAAAGGATGAGTTGAAGAGCAATATTTTTCCAGCTGAAGTGTGTATGTTATTTGCACTCATTGAGTTCCCAGACTTTTCCAGTCCATATTTTGAAGCGTTGCAATTGTAGTACTCTTATTGGCAGCCATTATTAGAATTTGTGACAGCAAGATTCTAACTTTTCTTTTAAACCTTCCTTCTTTTCTGTCTGCAGAAATCGACTCAGCATATGGAGAAGACTGCCGGCCGAGATACTTTTCAGTTCTGGGGCTGTGTCGGACTCGCATTATCTGGAAAAACTGCCTCATCCTCAGCTTCACACTGTAAGTTTATATTCTTAATGCGAAAAAGCAAAAACAAAATGTCCATTTTATATAAAAATAGAGATGCAGTGTGTGTCATAGATGTTCATGGTTTTGACTCTCTCACCTCTCCTCTAGGTTCATTGGAACAGGAATTCAGTACTGTTTCACCAGAAACCTGCGCAGTTATTCCACCAACTTCTACTTCAGCTACTTTCTCCGAGTGCTGACCGGAGCACTGGCCTGCATCTTCATCTACCAGACCGTCAATCGTTTTGGTCGGCGGGGTATGCTTCTGCTCTCCGCCATCATCACCGGACTGTCATCGCTGCTGCTGCTGGCCCTCACTCAGTGTATGTAACATCTGCATCTTTATTTCGTTTTCACCTCTGTCTGTCTGCCTGTCTGTATGTCTGTATGTCTGTATGTCAGCCTGTTGGTCTGTTGGTAAACTTGAGTGGAGGATGGGTCTGACTTTGGGTGCGAATCTAGATAAAGGGACAGATTAAGGAATTTTTTCTCACTCTCTCTAACATTGTGAGGCAGGGCATTTTTCAACAATTTTGTTTATTTCACAGAGAATAATGCATGGATCTTGGTGAAAAATATCAGGGTGGTGCCTTAGGTGCCTGGTATAATAGGATACATCATTTAGCTACGAGGGAGATAGCGTAGAACATTTTGGGTTAGGACCTCATGATCGATGCAAGGTTGGGATCACGGCAGTTATCTCGATCATCTCTGCTTACAATAGTGCTACAGTTAAAACCATTATCTATTATTTATTTTTACTACAAAACCAACTACCAAACACATACCCCACATTCATAAACACAACAAAACGACAACTACAAAAAAAGCCAGAGTGACAGACTATATAAGTTTCAACCTAAAGAAAACTTATGACAAAGAATGCCTCAGCCTGATATCACAGTGCAGGGACTTCCAATAAACTCTGGGAGAGTTAAAGGTCTTATAATTGAATAGATAATTGAACATTAATCCGTTTTTCTTTCCTGTCTCAGACCTGCGTGGCGGCCTGGTGTTGGTGCTTTCTGTCGTGGGTCTGCTGTTCTCTCAGGCTCTCGCCATGCTCAGTGTTTTCTTCGCCTGTGAGGTGATGCCGACTGCAGTTCGGTGAGTGATGAAGCTGTCGATATGTTTTTCTTGGGTAGGCTCTGATCTGTGTTGCTAAATGTTAATACAGCTTATTTTATGTAGGTTTTGTGTTGTTATTGTATGCATCAGTCTGCTGCTAAGACAGTTTAGTCCTGTTTAGGAAATTATTTAGCTTTTTTTTGGTCAGTCATTGTCAAAGAAGGGCTGAAGCTATAGACGGCACAGGGCCGTAAAGTATTGTCTGATCATTTCAC
Organism: Spondyliosoma cantharus; assembly: GCA_900302685.1. Classification (NCBI taxonomy): domain Eukaryota; kingdom Metazoa; phylum Chordata; class Actinopteri; order Spariformes; family Sparidae; genus Spondyliosoma; species Spondyliosoma cantharus. The sequence continues at coordinate 16,542 of OMLP01046309.1, forward strand.
TGTGATGTCGTCCCCTGATGATTCCTCTTTGTTTTCCCTGCTCCTCTTCCCTCTCTCTGTCAGAGGTGGATGCCTCGGCCTTGTGCTGGCAGCGGGTTGTGTTGGCATGGCGGCCTCCTCCCTGATGGAGCTCCAAAACAATGGCGGCTACTTCCTCCACCACGTCGTCTTCGCCTCCTTCGCCGTGCTTTCCGTGTTGTCCATAATGCTTCTACCTGAAAGCAAACGCAAGCCGCTCCCAGACACCATGAAGGAGGGTGAGTGCCATCGGCGGCCTCCTCTCCGGTCACGGCCTGACAGGGACAGCCTACCGTTACTGCACACCCGACCCCCGCTCCCCGAGTACAATCCTAATAACTATTCCCGCCTGGTGTCTGCCACCAGGAAGATGTTGACTAAAGATAATTTGCCTTACAGGATCGCTGTGCTGACTCAATCCCCTCTTGTGATGGACAGTGAAACAGAGGGACAAGAGAATGAGACACTGAGATAGGTCATGTGATAACTCTTCTTCCTCTTCTAAACAGACTTGGATTATCCCTCCTCCTCTTCCTAGACATACCTCTACAGACAGTCTGCCAACGTCCCTTATTCAATTATCGTCTGGCTGGTCATACCTCAACTGACGAACCGCCCTTGGCTGGGATGTAATGCACTTTAGAGCGATGACTCCAAGTCTGTTAAACAGTCAACTTCTTGTTATATTTTACACTTGAAGCTGTTACTATGTTGTTTTTTTCTCATGTGGATTCAAGTAGCACACTGTAGAAACGGTGGCCGTCTTTAGCTAAACCTTTATGTCATTGAAGCAACTAATGGTTATTTTTATTCTCGATTTATAGAATAGTTTGGTCTTTTAAAATGTTGATCAGTGTTTCCTAAAGACCAAAGATGACGTCCTCAAATGTCTTGTTTTGTCCACAATCCCAAAAATGTACAGTTTTGATATTCTGTCATAGAGGAGGAACGAGAAAACTAGAAAATATTCACATTCAAGAAGCTGGAATCAGAGGATTTCCAAAAAATGTCTGTCCTCTTTTTGGTATTTTGGTATTTTCTCTTTCAAATGACCACATTAGAGCTGCAACAATTGGTTGACTGATCGAAACACCAAGTATTTGATAATCAATTAATTAGTAATAAGTAGTTTTCAAAGCAAAGATACAGTTGTCGGCCTGTAAATATTTTGTCTCCTTTTATCGTTTTTGGACTGACGAAAGACATTTGAAGACATCACCTTGGATTTTCTGACAACGATTAATCTAGTAAATCATGGACTGATGGATTGATAATGCAGATAATGTTCAGCTGCAGCCTTGGATCACCCTGAAGAAAACTGAAATGCTGTCTTAACCGCGCAGCTTCTGTCGATCATGTGAGCTGCAGCCCGTTGTCCATTTGTGAGTTACTCACACACTTTTCATTAAGTCTGATTCACCAGTAGTGTCTGGGTGCTGAGAGGATCCCGAGGAGCAGCAGGACACACAACTCGCTCACACACACTGTTGTTGTGGAGTCCTTTGTTTTAATTGAGAAGCACGCAAGAGGGCGCTAAATGATGCGCTGGTCACTGAACATGATGGTGGATGTTCCTGCCGTTGTGCCACCTATAAACCTTGTTAATCATTTTATTTCACTTAGAAGTATTTTGTCTAAAGTTGGAGTCTGTGTGGGGAAAAATAGGTGATGGTGAACTTTGGACTTTTTCCACTCTATAAACCATTTAAAAGGTGCTACTTTTTTATTTTTACACCTATTTTACTTTTCTACTCAAAGGCTGGAAGTAGGTGATGAATTTGCAAATGTGTTAACGACTGCCGCTCACACACTCTATGTCCTGTAAAGATGAACTGTATCCTGTGAGTTATATTAGTAAAATTTAAAGGGGCTCTATGTAACAATTTCCTGCAATATTTTTTATTGGCCATACGTGAGCAGATTGTAGCATGATGTGAAAAATGAGCCCCTCCCCATCGCTCTCATTTGCCTACACAAGCCTGTGGGTGATTTGCTGAAGTTGCATAATGCTGCTCGACTGTGGATTTCTTTGTGAAGGACTCCTCGACAGTCAAAGGTTGTCACTTTACTTTATGTATGTTTCTCAAGTGCCTCCCTGCTCCGCTAACAGAGAGCGACAGAAGCTAACATTAGTTTAAAAGTGGAGTACAGCCTTTAATCTGTGGTTCAGTGCTTCATAATTCAACAGGACCAACCTTCACTGGATTACAGTAGATGTTTTTTCCTGATCCAACCTGAGTCCTCTTCATTTTCACTTTTAAAAAAAAGAAAAATGTAATATGTAATGTTAAACAGTGAGGACAATCTGCCTGTTAATGTCACTACACTCCAACACTCTGAAAGAAAGGCTGTTTAACTCAAGGTTGCAGTGTGTCTGTGATTGTGTAATACGAGAAAAACACATCACTGTATTTGATTAGCCTTCAGGAGAAGTCATTTTTTATTAAATGTCATGTTATGATTTCATCCTCAGTGGTCTTACAGTTGCTCAAAGAATCTCATGCCATTTTTTTGTGTTGAAGCTTTTTCCACAGAATGCTTGTTTGCCTTGTTAACAAAGAAACATTGACAACTAAATTATCATGCCACCACCTCACAGAGCTAAATCAGGTCACAAAGTAAATTCAAAACATGCAAATTGGAGCTGAGAAGCCAATGGGACATTTTGCATTTCTTGTGTTGCACTCTACGAACACTAGATGGCGCTCGTCTCTTAGAAAATATGGACATGTACTGTACTGCTTCCTGTGAAAAAGTCAGTTTAATGATGTGGATGAATACTTTTGTGTGTGTGTGTGTGTTCTGAGTACACTTGTATTACTAATATGTGCCTCTTGTGGTGAATTAAAACATCCAGATGAATTCAGTAAACTCTGACACTGCTGAAGTCACTAGTATCGGGTCATTTTTTAAAGCTAACCTGCAGAAAAACATTAATATCAGAAAAGCTGTTAAATCAATTTTAAAATTTAAACAGTAAACTGAGCCTATTAACAGATTTTCAGATTGTATCAGGGCCCCTGGGCAAACTCTTGATGTACATACATCCAGCTGCACTGACAAGCAGTCTATAGAGCTGATAGTAAGAGAAGACCCTGGAGAGCCAGTGTGAGCTGCAGGGACAGCGTGCTGAGTGAACTCGCGGCTCCAGTTACGTTGTCAGGGTAACCATGGCTCGTCCTGCATGAGTTCTTATTGACCTCAGCATATGGAATAGGAACATCATCAGGTTTCTTGTTAGTCAACTTGTTACGGACCTGAGACACAAAGAAAAAGACAGTGAAGTGTGTGTGTGTGTGTGTGTGTGTGTGTGTGTGTGTGTGTGTGTGTGTGTGTGTGTGTGTGTGTGTGTGTGTGTGTGTGTGTGTCACTCACCGCCTCAGCCTCACTAAAGACACGCAGCAGGTTGTTTCCCAGAGCCGCATTCACCTCCTCATCAGTCCATCCTCTCCTCAGCAGTTCAGCCACCACATTTGGCACCTTGGACACGTCCTCCAGCCCCTCCGGCAGTCTGACAGACACATTTGACACAGTTTCTTGATACAAAGTCAAATTTGTCCAGCCCAGCTGTCCAGAAGCTTATGTTTAAAGGTCCAGTGTGTAGAATTTCTATCTAAGTATCTATTGACAGAATTGGAATATAAAATTCACGATTATGCGTTCATTAAGGTGTAGTCACCCCAAAAAAACAATTGAGTTTTCGACTTAGAATGAGCCTTTTATATCTACAGAGGGAGCAGGTCCCCTTCCACGAAGTTCGCCATGTTTCTCCCCTTTCATGGTTTTTAGTGGCCATCGTATTTGAGGGTGAGAGGAGGGATGTTCAGTCAGTTGCAATCTACAACCTCACCACTAGATTACACTAAATTCTACACATTGACAGAGAGGTACACTGGAGTCGTGAGTTGGACTTGAGTCACCTCAAGTGGCTGTTTTAATCACTTGAGACTCCACTTGGACTCGTAGCCCCTCGAAAAAACAACAAAAAAAAGTAAATTGGCTCAATACAGCTCGTCCCGGGTAATCAAAATCTCCAGAAGCAACAAGATTATACATTTATTTGAAGAGAGAGGCTTACACCCTTCTTACGGACAAACTCTTCACTTTTACTGCTCAGCTAAAAGCTTGGATAGCTTTGATTACATCTTTTGGGTTGTTTTTTTTACATTTTAAAACAAGTCCCCATCTACTTCAGTTGTTTAGGAGAATGCTGCAACGTTGTTTTGCTGTTCCAGAAGCTCCAGAAATGTTTTGTGGACTTCAAAATTTCACTCGGCATGGGAGTGAGAAGATAGTGACTAGTGAACTTATCCTTTCATTGAGGACTTGACTTGAGGCTTTCTTGAAACTTGGACAAAATGACTGAGGTCACACGACGGCACACTGGACCTTTAAATTGATGAATGTTTTCCACTCACCTTGTAACCCCGTCGTAATCTCCGCCAAAACCAATTATGTCCGCCCCGGCCACTTTCTTTATATGGTCAAAGTGATCTGCGATGAGAGCAGTAAAGTCGAGAATAAAGCAGATGGGTACAGAAATGATGATAAATGTTAATATTTAACTAGGTTTACGGTAGTTCCTCATGGTCATAACAGTAGTTTACCGGCCACGTCTGAGATCTTCGCGGTCTTGCTGCAGGTCACATAGTCGTTATAGAAGTTCACCATGACGATCCCTTTTTTCTCTCGCTGTAGACACAGATAGGATTTGACATGACAGTGGAACACTTACTGACCTAGAAACTCTGATCTATAGGAAGGAACGACACTCTGCATCGTTTCTGCTTTGTTAGACAGGACAGGGTCAGTGAAAGACACGACCAGGGCCAAGAGATGCATTCAAACACAATAATAGTGAAGTACACAAGGGTAGTAACCTCTGCTTTCTTATCATTTTTATTAGAGTCCTTGTCTCCCAGTTATCACTGAGATGCTTCTTTATCTGTTCTTTTTTTTTTTTTTTTTTTTTACAATGCTGCACAATAATCTGCTGTTTACTGTTTTACTGCCTGTTACTGTGAAACTTCCATTACAGGCTACAAGTATCAGTAGAAGTGGACACAAGGTGCTGATTTCAACTCTGTGTTCTCTGAGATAACAAGCCTCAAAGGCAGGACGTGTTTTCTACAGACTCAGTAGGAGGGTCGTTTCATCGCAGTCAGGCTCGCTGTTGTCTTCCAAGACTTTCTGCCACCTGTACTTAAGTGCAGTTTTGAGTTATTGCCACTTCCTTTTTGCTGCCACTCCACTACACGTTGGAAGGAATTATTGTACTTTTAATGCGTAACCTGCATTTTGTTATAAATTATAGTAAATGTTGCCAAAGGTTAAAGAAGAAGTGTCTGGTCGGGGCTCATCATCATGTTTTAGATGTTGAGCTGAAACAATTTGTGAATGAATCAATTAGTTGTCAAAAAATTAAATTAATCATTTAATGTCATTTTTTAGACAAAAACCTTCTCAGATTTTAGCTTCTCAAATGTGAATATTTTCATAGTCTTCATAGTCTATATGGTACATTAAATATCTTTGGGCTGTGGGACATCTTCTTGGTCATCAACATTTTTATGGACCAAAGAACTTGCTGATTACACAAAAAAGTATCTACAGATCAATCAATAATGAAAATAATCTTTGGTTGCAGACATTTGCCTTCTAAACTTCTCAGATGGTTTCATTTAAATGTTTTATATAAAAGAAAGAAACTAATGGGGAAAAATTATTTAATATTTCACGATAAAGAAAAGATGAATACATATTTGTGGAGCAGAACTTTGTTTTCTCTTCTTTTTATCGCCATTTAATCATTTTACTGAATTGTCCATTATGCACACACACTCTTACCACTCTCTTGAGGACATCATCGGGGACGTTCCTCGCGTGTTTACAGATGCTGTAGGCTGACGAGTGGCTGAAGATGACTGGAGCTTCAGACATGTCGAGCACCTGGTTCATCACTTTTACAGTCACGTGAGCGAGGTCGATGAGCATCCCCAGGCGGTTCATTTCCATGACTACTTGCTGTAGTGGACAAGGAACGCTGTTAAAAGTTTTCATTTCTATCGTCCATGTCAATAGTTTCCCATTTCATGCAGTGAATATTGTTTCAGATATCTGTTTTCACTTTGTGTGTTTTTGACATCAAATTCTGTTGATCAGCATAAAAAACAAAACCCGTCTTTGGTTCAGGGCTGTCAGACAATGAAACATAAGAACTGAATGTTTTTTTTAAGCACTTATTCCATCTAGCAGTATAAAAAAAGAAAATGTTACTTTGCCACTGTATTTCTTGAATTACTTTTCTTATAGTTATATTTTAGGAGTAAAACTTCATAACTTTGATTGCAAAATGCATCATCTCAATTGTGAGAGTAAACATCTACGTTTCCTCATTCGTGCAATAAACTGAAGTTGAATAAAACACAATGGCAGTAAAACAATTTGAAGACACCAATCGGTAACTTATTACACATTATAAATCATGTAATTTCCTCATTTCTGCCAGCACACTGACCTTGCCAAACTGAGATAATCCATTATGCTCGGAAGGGTCTGATCCTTCGTCGACAAGCCAGTTATCAGCCCTGATGGGAAAAGATACAGTCACCATGAAAAGGCCAAACTGAGCGAAACCAGTGAAGGAACTTAGAGTTGATTTCTTGAATCTGTCAAAGAATAAGCAGGGATCACATCTCTAGCCTGGACACTGCATTTAAGTACAAGTCTTAAAGACTTCATTCCAAAGTAAATTTTATGATTTTAAGCCCACAAATTTACATTGCACGCACATTTATTACATATTCTGAACTCAGAGATAACAAAGAGCAAACAACAGCTAGGTGAATATGCAGCTGCCAGAGAGGCGTTTTTTATACATTTCGATAAGTTTACATTAACAGTAAATTAAACCAGCTTGAGTCCTCACTGCAGCTTTATAACTCAGTGATCAGGTTAAACACTCTTTCCGGATAATCTGATATTGCTGCCTGGAGAGCACGAGAGGCCTGCAGGAATTCCCCGAACTCCCCACAACACAACCTCAACCGACCATGACGTCTGATGGTTAAACACCACACTGATAAAACCGGTGGAGGAGGAGGAAGTTCTCAGATCTCAGGTGCTTTATGTCTTCATTACGTTTTGAGATAATTCATGATTGTTTATTTTCACTATGACAACACTGAGAACCATGACAAAGGTAATTCAGTGTTGTACAATTTGAAAAGAAAAAAAAAAATCACATACTGTAGCACAAGAAGGAGCAACTGTCACTGTTTCTTTACTTGAAATGAAAACCTGATTCTGAAGTGAGAAAACGTAAAATAACGTCAAATTTGTTTTGTAATACTTGTCATTTTTTGATTCAACTTACTATCTAAAGTTCATTGAACATGTTTCCTCAAGTTCAGTTCACTTAAAATTTGGTTTGACTTTTACTTGTAATGGACCATTTCTTACAGCGTGCTTTTATATGAGTGCAGAATCGATCCCCTCACAAACACAAACACACAACTCGTGTGACGCCTGATTGGCTGTTGTATTCACGTTTGTGTGTTTGGTGGTATAAACCTGTTGTGCTGCTGGCTCTTACCAGGGTGTGTTGCAGGAGTGTGTGAGAGTGAGGTAGCGGACCCCCAGCTGGTACATGGTGCGCAGGGTGCCCAGACTGCTGTCGATGGAGTGACCTCCCTCCACCCCAATCAGACTGGCTGTCTTGTTCTGGCTGAAGGCCGTCCTGATGTCTGTGAGTGATAATGGGTGATTCAGCCAGGAAGAGAGTGAAGGCGACGCTTAAATGTCTCTGAAACTACTATCACAGTCTCACCTTGGCTACCGGTGGCGAACATGAAGTTGTCTGGGTATTTTTGACACATCCTGTGAACCACATCGATCTGCTCCAGTGTTTGTCGGACGGCGTCTTTGTACTGAGTGTCACAGGGAACGTAGGCCGACCAGAACTGACACAGGAACAGAGGATAATAAATTAGCGGCACCCCGGTGTGTCCAGGGAACGTTTACAGAGCTGCTGTTTGTTCCTAATTAGAACCATGTCCCTTTTTAATGGAGGGTTTTATATGGACTTTGTTTACATAACGTGGAATGTGAGACACAGAATGTCTCGAACAAGAGACACCTGGAGAAGGTCTGCATCAAAACAGTTAATTATCAACAGTACATAACACTTAAAATACAGATGTGTACAGACAAAATCATTGCACTGCGTATTAATGTGATAAAAAAAAACATTTTGCTTTGAATTGAATTTTTTTCACTTATGCAGAAGTACTTCCTAACACCTGTAAACACTTTAATGTGTAAAACTGGTGGAGTTACCCTTTAAATGTGGATCAACTATAGATAACAGTCGTCTGCATACAAATTAATCATTGGCTATCTATGAGCTGCTCACCAGTTTAAATAATTGTTTATTTCATTAAGAGCATCAAGGGAGCTGATGTTTTTGAGAGACAAACTCTGCACCGCCCCATCATTTTATCTGATCTCTCACTTCCCAGAACACTCTGTTCTGTTTGTACCTGAGCTCCCAGTTTTCCCTGCTTGATCTTCGGGATGTTGGTGTGTGTTGTGTCAAGTGTGTTAAGGTCCACTGCATTGAGCTGATTGTTGAATTGCTTTCGAAGTTGCCAGGGCAGGTCGTTGTGGCTGAAAGATCAGGAAGCAAAAGGTCACACACTCACAGAGCTTCTTTGATCATAAACTGTGATTTTACAGTAGGCAGGAAAACTACTGGAAATGACTTCTAGAAGTGCGTTTTTACCACAGAGAGTGTCATGTTTACTGCTGCTGGTTGTCATTATGACAGACAGCAGATGAAGTAATTAAGACCATATATTCAAAGCACTTTTTTTTTTTAAATGCAAGAGACGTTTCTACTCACCCATCAATGAGCGGGGTCTCAGACATCAGCTTGAGAGCTCTGGTCATGTATGGATCCTCAGCCGCGGAGATGGCACAATGACTGACCCACAGTGCGAGACATACGGCTGAGATGACCTTAGACAGCATTTTTCAAACTTTGACACACCGTTAAATATTCTGCTCTTCTTTTTCTTTGCGCCTCCAAACTACCGTTCCTCCCGTATGCCCAATCTCAGGAGTATTCTCTTTGATCTCGCTCTTACTTCTTAGTAACGCTGCTGGAATTTCTTTATGATTTGCCAATCGCTAACTTTTTAGGTTCTGTTGTTTGTACACATCAGATTCTCACTCGAGCTTTCTATCTGTTCGGCTGTGATTTTTGGCTTTCAACTCTGCTCATCGCTCCTCCCTCTTTTGTCTGTTTCTCATTACAGCGTCAGCAGTCGTAAATGCAGAACAGTAGCGTCAACATTCTCACAATCTCTGCAGATGTAGGTTTTTTTTTG